>SNQJ01S0010700.1:224041-245948 GCA_010110895.2 Picea sitchensis | reverse complement strand
CAGATATTTTCCGAGGAAACCCATAAAGGGAAAAACCTCTTCTTCTTGATATGATAAGAAATCTTTATTTTCTGTACATTATCAATCTTATGAGCACCAACTCATTGTGAGGCTACCACCTCTATTTTTCAAGCTGCAACTTGCTGAGAGCACCAACTCTCTGGTTTCTCTAGCACCCACTAGAAGGAAGCACCAACTCCCTGAGTTTTCCAGCACCAACTGGATGGAAGCACCAACTTCCAGAGTGTTCCAGTACCAACTGGATGGAATCTCCAACTTCCGGTCACACATGCACCAACCTATATACCAGAGAACAATTGTTCTCCCTTGCACCACCCTGCCACCCTGGTTTTTCTGGCTACAACTAGATGGAAGCTACAACTCCCTGTGTTCAAGCACCCCCTTGAAAGTCCGAGGACAATAGTCCTCCCTCGCACCTCCCTACCACCCTGAAATATAAATCTTTGCTTTCTTGAATTTATCACAGTGATACAAAATTTATCTATGGCTTACCAGTATCATCACTATTTTGCTACATTGCTCTTCTCTGCCCACATCAATGTCTCTCTCCTCACGTCTGTTGCGCTTTATGTTCTTCTCTCAGATATGCATTTATGTTCCTTGCTTCTTCTGCGCTTTATGCTCTGTGTCTTCTTTCCATTCTATGCACCACACCTCTTTTGTGCGCTTCAACTCCTACACACAACATGCTTCTACCCGCATGAAACACTCTCAACAACAACCCCCATCTCTTCTCTGTTCTGCGTTTTTATATTCTTTGTGCACCAACTACGCCCTCTTCCTGATGCCTATGCATACTCTTTACCTTTATTGCATAGCTAACTGTTAGAAAAACAGGACCGCAGAGCAATAAAATAAAACAAATAAAGAAACAAAACACATAATACACACAATACAAGAGAGACACAGATTTACGTGGTTCACCCAATGTGGGCTACGTTCACCAGAGAAATTGCCAGGTCCTTCCTTTATTATTATCCAGCAAATGAAGGGATACAACCTACAACAAAACTCGTTGTAACTTCCTCTTCTTTCTCTCACAGTCTCCTCTCTTAGAATACAATATTCACCCTCAACCATAGCCGCAATACATTTCCCTCATAAAAGAGGGTTGCCTTCTAGGGAAACAAATCCTAACATAATCTCTACCGTTAGATCTACGACCTTATAATGAACGATCCAGATTTACAATGAAATTACAATATACTTTTACATACTCCCCCGCGTGGAAGAGTGTACATACTTCTGGGGTGTAAATACTTCATGGGGTATAAACATGACTGAAAGCAAGGACCTCTGAATCAGGAAGATAATCAGGCTCCACAACCAACACACGTAGCATCAATGTTTATGAAAAAATTTTCTATGGGAAAAGTGCCTCATAATTTATTCAATTAAGCAACATCCATCAACAAGTATCCATGAGAGATCATTGAAACTTCCAAGTCTTCTTGATATTTCCATCTCTTCCAAGGTCGAACCACCCTCATTCATTGTTGTTGTAACTCATAGCGAATAAGGGAGACAATGACGCCAATGTTTTAATCTTCTAGATTACACAATAATTCAAGAAAGTGACTACATTGGGGAAAGCACATAAATAACACACCCACACACATGCACGCGCGTGCGCACATGCGCATGCATGCATAACACAAGAGAGAAGAGATATTTTAGGGAAGGTTAACCAACTGAGTTCATATTCCTTCTCCAAGAGTATCTATACATTAGGAAGATGGTTGGAGTGGTTGTACCTGCTCCAACTAACCATTCATTAATATCTCTTTATATATTTATCCTTTACTTGAATTTGCTTACTTATTACATGTATTCATATATTCTACCATGTCTAATGTATGACGATTATTAAAATGGCCTAAAAGGCCTCCCAACACTCCCCTACAACACAAAAAACCTTCTTCTTTTTCCTCCTAACACATTTGTAACCTCAAATTTACCCTTTATTGTATTAGTCATCTCTTTATGTTTTAAATCATTGTTCTCCCTTGTTGACCAGTTAATTTCATGTGTATCCCCTTCCAAGATCTTCCCCTCTCCCAATCTTCTCATCCAAAAAACATATGAATTGGAGTAGTCCTAATGTTCCTTTCCAAAATGAATTTAGGAATGAAACATCCTTTGAGATCTAAGAAGAAGGCACATAATTACCATCAATGTCACTAGTCAAGAAGGATGGAAGAGGCCTTTCCAACACTAAGGAATATTTAAGAAGAATTTTTTCATTGTCCTAGTCACACAAACCTTATGATTTCAAATTTACTATCCTGAAATACCAACCATAAGCTATAAAACATCCATAGTTATTAATTGTACCACCCTCCTTAAATCCCTCAATGGGAGAGCTCTCTAATCACTAACCCATTATATAGTTGATCCATTCTCTAGTTGATCCATAGTTGGTTGAGAGGTTGGTCAATCAAAGGAAGTTAATCTCTTGGGTTTGTTATGATGAAGGAGTTCTGTTAAGGGGAGGTTCCTTTTGAACCTTTCGTCATATGTCTGCAACATATTAACAAATGACACATGTTTTTGTCCATAGTGAAAAAAAACAATGTCACATGAGTCTAGTTGCAATGTATCAGCAAGTGACAAATGCGAGTGATGATGTGTTATGGGCACTAAGAGGCGATCGACGAGGTAGGTGGGATGTCATGATAGATGGTCAAGGTCCCTTAGGTGGTCGAGGTCTCATCTAAATGATGTCATATTTGTATCTTTTTGGATTCAAATAACCTTGAGGGTTTTCATGTACCTACGACCGCAGGGGAATCTTGTAGCGTACATAAATGCTTGACTTTGCTAAAATATCATAATCTTCCAGGAATTAAAGCTATTGGATATCACAGATGCTTGATATGGTACGGAATTCACATCTAAAATACATTTTTTGCAGTTTTAAATATGAAATCTTATGTCTCCTTTCTTTGTTGTACACAACGTTTAAATTTGAGAAGAAATGTCTCGACTTTTCATCGAGTAAGCTTTGTTAAAGCATTTAGCTGGAAGTAGAAATTAAATAACATAGTTAAAATTCCTTCGACTGAGATTTGATCCAAAGAATGCTAAATATTTGGTCTCTGTGTGGAATTATGAAGTAGATATGGATATATGGAACTGGTTTTTCAAACTATTAGTATGCTATGAATCTTGAAAGAAAGAAAAAACTATTTTAATAGAGTATTTTTTATGTAATGTCCAATGGCTTGAGAGAAAGAAAATATTACTATGATTTTGTGTGAAAATCAATCTTTTTTAGTCCTTTTCAAAAGCACCAGTTGAAAACAGAGATGTGTAATCATGTGCCTGGTGCCTCAATCCAGTTCCAAAGCTTCCAAAGTCAATCTACACATAGAAAACTTTATCCCATTAACGTCTCGATTGACACTTGCTAGATTCCTTGGAACAAGCAATAGATTGTTCAATATGCATACATATCATTCAGGTAAAGGTCATTGCTTCAGGGTAGTGGTTTTGACTTCGGTTTCCAATCCATCGTTCCCCATTTCCTTTTTTTGGTATGGGAGTATGAACTCACTGGGAAAATAATATCTAGTCTCTAGAATGTTGTCGAGAAATTAAGATCTAGTCCCATAAAATTATAGAATGTTGACCTGTTCTCTAGAATGTCGCTGGGAAATCAAGATCTGGTCCCATAGAATTCTATAATGTTTCCTATTTGTATACTCTAAAAAAAAAAAAAAAAATGTAGGTAAACTATTGAATGCTAATGTTTTAGAGTAAGAGAAATGGGCTAAATTGACTTTATTGGCACTAACGCATTAAAATTAAACTTGTAAAGTGACGTTATATCCCTCAACAATACTATTTGACATTGATAGCATTTTGTTTGATACATTAATAGGAATAAAACATTATGGTAAAATGACAACCAAAAAATCTTACATTGACATATATATATGTGTGTGTGTGTGTGTGTGTGTGTCAATGGTTGTACATCAATTGGTTAGGGTGGGGATTTTTCTCCTTCCCACTCAAGTTCGAGTCTCATGATGCATACCTCCCTTCTCTCCTCATGGCTACTCGACCTCCTAGTCAAGGATCTTCAAAACACTAAGTCGAATTGGCTCTTCGGGCCTCCAATAGACCTTGGAATAAATTCACACAGGTCCCTTTATCTCACCCCATAGGCTCAAATTACTCACATAGTCATTCTCCGATGCTTCTGGTAACACCAAATTGTGATTTCTAGCTCTTATGCTACAATATTATTCAATATGACCATGGCATATGACCTCGAGCCAACCCTCTTCATGACTTAGTGCTTCGGTGCTTTTGGATGCAACTTACTCCTTTTTACCCGAACCCTGAACCGACAAACTTACCTAGACAAGATCTATGACTCACTTTCCTCCAATAACCAATGACTGTGATCCACTTTGTTACTTCGGGCTTCAGTTGTTCTATATGTAGCTTAATCCTTTTTACCCAAACCCTGAACCGATGAAATCTCTTGGACCAGATCTACAATCCATGCTCCTTCGACAACCAACAACTGAGATTTACTTTGGAACTTCGTCATTCGGGAGTTTTGAACGCTTCAATGCCATTTTTCCCTGAAGTACTTTCCACGCAAAGCTATGGATTGAGTGCCACGTTCTCGTCTCGATCTATGGTCGAGATTATCCTTTGGTTCCACTTTGGGAGACTTGCAGTCAATGACTCTTGCTCTATTCCTTCTGGAGTATCAATTCTCCGAAGTGACATATCTTCTCCAACGCGTCCTTCTCCAACAGATGGTTTAGATCGACTTTGACACTTCAATGTTTGGAAATTTTCGAGCCTTCACTCTTCGTTTTCCCCAAAGTGACTTTTCACCGAAGTGTGCTATCATCGAAGTGATAGATATGGCACCACATGTCCACACACCGACATCTAGGATTTAGTTTCTTACCTTTTTGGAGCTTCAGACGACTTTTGGTCAACAACTCCACCTTCTCCTTAGAGTTCCCTTGAAGTCAACGATCTAATGATGCGTGCCCCCCTCAGATCGATGACTACTATGGAATTGCGTACTTCACGCTTCGACGATTTTGGTTTCACCTCACTCATTTTTCTCCGAAGTGATTTTTCTCCAAAGTATGCGGATCTCTGCCACGTACTCTTCTGGATCTAATAGTCCAAATCTACTTCGTCCTTCACGACTTCGCAATTTTTTCTCTTTTCTCCATGTAAATATTTTGAATCTCTTTCCCACGAACTCTTGGATCTACTGCCACGTATCCTCCTCGATATCAACATCTTACATTCACTTCACGGCTACGAGAATTCGACAATACCCCTCTGAAAACGCTTTCAAACATTTGAATACTCAGAGTGCCGAAGGGATCCAAGGCTAACCTCCATGCAACTCTCCCAGATCTCACGGTCTGGAATGAGCCCGCTTCCTCCGAACGAATCCTTCTCGTTAATTTGGAGAATCTTAAAGGGATCCTCCCTATTGAATAATTATCACTGCTACCTCTTATGAACTTGTTCCTCCTTGAAACTCTAAACTTCTTGGAATGACTTTTCGACACTTAGTCAAATTTTGACCCTGCACACACCTTGAGAAAGGTATTCTTCCATGACTAAATTTTTTTGTGAGAGACTGTGCACACCTTGCAACAAATCTTTACACTCCTCTGCAAGAAAAATTCGAGTTACTCCTCCTGAGTTTCAGAGTCAAAAGACTCTGTCGACGCACACCTTGCAGACAATATGCACACTTTGCATACAAAGCTCCACATTATCTCTCTTGATCTTCTGAGTCGAACTAGACTCTGTCAACGCACTCCTTGCGGACAATATGCACTCCTTGCATAAGCTCGTGAAGAGAAAAAATTGAAACTTATCTAAAATCTTGCAGATTCATACATTCAACCATGTAAATGCATCCACAACATAAGAATGTGTAATAACAGAGAACATAGTTAAACAGAAAGCCTATAATTCAATAATATAGACACAACAATAGAAACACCAGACATTTGGGACAACACTTCAATGCTGTATTCATTCAATAAAATGTACATGGGCTCATACACTCTGATAATATTCAACAATATTTAGATACAACAATCTTCAGCAGCAATAACCTTCAACAACCTCTTCTGGGAAACAATACAATTATTTATACAAAAGGACTCCTAGAGATGCTTTCCCTCCGACTACCTTAGCGATATCCTATCAAATTAAAATATATCAACTACTAAGGATTATTACAATAAATGTTCGAGATAGACAGATAAGAGAAAATGCTTCGAATCTGTACTCCAATCTACTACATTAAAGGAAATACATTCCCCATCGATCTCATGCGATGGTTCGACTCCTAAAAATTTAAGATGTTCATTGATTACAATCTTTTCAAAATATTTTGTGACATGTTCTTTCTCAAATTTTAAAAACTCTTCAAAATGCATGCTAGGGTGTTGAGCTATCCTCCACTTGTGCTTTGTTGACAATGGTCCTACATCATACGCCTCTGGGAAAAAATCCATGGCCTCCTGTCTGTGAGCTCCTGCACTGACTTTCCATGCTTCTGAATATCTGCTTCATTTATCCAACTAGATCTTCTATTGGGTGTCCTTTCCACTTTACCAAATATTCAAAATAAGTCCTCCTAGTCTTCCTACCAGTCCTCTAATCTATGATCTTCTCCATGTGTGGATTTTCTACTACAGGTATCTGCTTGTCCCACTAAATCTCTTTCTAATTTTCTAATCCCTTTGTCTCATCTTCCCTATAAGGATATAGGTCCTAAATGTTGAATATGGGTGATATACCCACATCCTCTCACAACTCTATTTCATAAGCATTAGCATAAAATTTCCTTAGGATCTTGCATGGTCCTATCTTCTTTATTTTCAGTTTTTTATATGTTCCCCTTGGGAACATTTTCTTCCTGAGATGTTCTAGAACTTGATATCCAACTTCAAATTGAAGTTATCTTCTATGCTGATCAAATCTGCGCTTGTATTCTTTTCTGTCATTCTGCAACTTCTCTTTAATCTAATTATGAAGCTTCTACATTTCTACAACAATGTCTTCTACTCCAATGCTTCTGAATTCACTCTGCTCTAGATATCTCAACTCTGATACTCCTCTTAGCCTCATTCCATACAATATATGGAATGGACTCTTTCCTGTACTTCTGTTTACTGAGTCATTGTATGAAAACTCTTCTTGTGACATAATTTGATCCCACTGGCTATGATGTTCAATGACCAAACTCCTCAACAAATTCCCTAAAGTCAAATTCACCACCACAGTCTGTTCATCCATTTGAGGGTGATATAATTAACTAAAGGAAATTTATGTCCCCACTTTCTACCACAATGTCCTCCAGAAATGACCAATAAATTTTGTCTGAGACAATACTCCTGGGAAACCCATGAAGTCTCACAACTTCCTCAAAAAACAAATTGGCAATATGTGTTGCATCAATGGTTTTCTGACATGGGATAAAGTGTGCCATCTTTGAGAATCTATCAACTACAACAAATATGGAATCTCTTCCTCTTTGTGTTCCTAACAATCCAAACACAAAATCGATGCTTATTGCATCCAAGGGCCTATCTAGAATTAGGCAATGGATGATACAACCCAATGTTCTATATTTTTCCTTTTGTATCCTATAAAATTTTAGATCTGTTCACAAACTTCTTCAGGTCTTCCCTCATACCTGGACAATAGTATGAATTGTTCAACTGTGCAAATGTCTTGTCATGGCTGAAATGTCCTGCTAGACCTCCACTGTGTTTTTCTTTCAGTAGATTATCTCTAATTAGGCATTTTGGTATGCACAACTGGATACCTTTGAACAATAATCCATCTTGAAACATATACTCTGTTGACTGACTTTTGTCTCTAATCAAAGGACTTTCACATGCTTCATATTCTTCTTTAAAATCTATATCATCGCAATACATTTCCTTAAGGTGTTTAAACCCTAAGGTTTTCACTTGAAATTCCTATAAAATTAGACATCTCCTGCTCAATGCATCATCGACTTTGTTAGCATTTGCAGAAATATGTTTAATGTAAAAAGTGAATTTTTTCATAAACTATATCCACTTAGCATGTCTTTGATTTAATTTATCATGTTTTGTTATGAATTTTAAAGCTTGATTATCGCTATACAAAACAAAATCTTTTGGAACAAGATAGTGCCTCGATTTCTTTACGGCTTGAATTACTGCATAAAATTCTTTATCATATGTGGAGTACTTCCTCTTGGTATCATTCAACTCCTCACTGAAATATGAAACCGAGCTATTATCTTAGCTCAAGACTACTCCAATTGCAACTCCACTAGCATCACATTAGACTTGAAATGTCTTCTCGAAATCTAGCAAAACCAGAGTCGGTTGTTCTATTATCTTCTCCTTCAGTATCCTGAAACCTTTTTCATATTCTTCTTTCCATTCGAAATAATTATGTCTCTTCTTCACCATATCTAACATCGGTGTACAAATTCCACTGAAATTTCTAATGAACTTCCGATAGAAACTTTCTAATCCATGGAATCTTCTCACTCAAATATGCTCCTTGGCGATGGCCACTGTTTCATTGCTTTCACCTTCTCTAGATCCATCTTCAATTCATTTGAAGAGATTAAAAAACCCAAATAAATGAGTTATGTCTTCATAAAAGAGGTTTTCTTCAGATTTATTAGCAACTTCTCTTGTTTTAATAATCTCATTACCAATGTTAGGTGTCTCAAATGATCTTCTTTAGTTTTACTAAAGATTAACATCTCATCCAGATATACAATCACAAACTTACCAATAAAATATTTGAATACTTCATTCATCAATCTCATAAAAGTGCTTGGGGAATTTGTTAAGACAAATGGAATAAAAATCCATTCATACACCCACTCATTTGTTTTGAACGTTGTTTTCCACTCATCACCTTCTCTCATCCTTATCTGGTGATATCCACTTTTCCAATCTTTCTTTGAAAAAATATTTCTCTGCTCAAACAATCCATTAAGTCATCCATCCTTGGAAAAGGAAATATGTACCTGATTATGATTTTTTTTATGGCTATTGAGTCTGTACACATTCTCCATCCTCCATCCTTCTTCAGACTCAACACAATTGGTACTGTGTATGGACTCAAGATTTCTCTGACCAATCCCTTGTCCATCAAATCCTGGACTTGTTTCTTTACCTCCTCATTCTCTTTAGGTGTCAATATGTACATTTATTTGTTCGAAAAACTCACTCGTGGTATTAGATCAATGTGATCACTGATACTACTGATAGGTGGCAATGAGCTAGGTAACCCATCCACTACTATGTCAACAAAATTATTTAACAACTCATGAATTTATTCAGGAAGATCATCCATAGAAGTACTTGTAAGGATAACTCTTGGCTTCCTCACCATAGAAAAATCCATCTCCTATTCCTTCTTTAATTCACTCAGGATTTCTTTCCCACTCATGAGAAGTATACTTGTGCTTGGCTTCTTCTTTCACCTTCTTAACCTCTATTGGTAGCAGCATGTGTGTCCTACCATTTTTCTCCAAGGTATAGGTATTATTCCTTCCATCATGAATGGAATTCCTGTAAAATTTCCATGGTCTCCCCAATAAAACATGACATACATCCAAGGGAATTACATCACACAAAATATCATCTCTATATACTCCTATCTTAAATTCTACTAGGCATTGTTTAGTTACCATTACCTGGTGACCTTTGTGCAACCATGAGACTCTATATGGAATTGGATGTGTAGTTGTCTCCAGCTCTAATTTCTCCACCATCTCTTTGGATACTAATTTATCAGTGATCCCACTTTCAATTATCACCTTTCACACTCTGTCTTTAGTCTTGCAAGCAGTTCTGAAAAAACTATTCCTTTGCACTGGTTTTTCCACTTCTTGCTCAGGCTTCAAGAGAACCTTCCTCGTCATCAAGGATATCCCATGTTCTGTTCCTTTTGCCTCAACATTCCTCTTCTTCACTTACGAAATGTGAGCTTCAAATCCTCCTTATTTATTTCTCTCAGGACATTCCCAAGACATGTGTCATGTTTTTCCACAGGAAAAACATTTCACTTCTCCTCCTCTGCCTCTTTCTCTTCCTCAAGGAAAAGTGTTTTCTTCTATAATATTGTCTCCCTCGGGAACTTCCTCCTCTTTCAGAGTGATTTTTTGTCTTTCTAGTCTCAACCTTGGGCTTCTGTGCCTTGTCATGGACAATTCACTTACCTATTTTTAAAATTCTACCTAGGCTTCAGTGACTCTGCTTCCTGGCCAACTTTTCTTCTGCCTTCAATGCAATCTGATAGGCATATTCTACTTTCCTTACTGTCATCATGTTGATTTCATCCTCGATTTCATATCTCAGGCCATTTATATACCTGGAAACCTTTTCATCATCTTTCTCTCTCTGTCCAACCCTAATGTTCAAATTATAAAACTCCTCTGTGTACTCTTTTACTGTCATTCCTTTCTGTCTCAAGTTTTGAAATTTCCTGAACTGATTTATATGATAATCCCGGGGTATGAATTTATCTTTCATCTTGGCTACCATTCTATCCCAACTCTTAATATTTTGTTTGACCTTTCTTCTTCTGTCAGCCTCCAGTTCATCTCACCACAGTGTTGCATGTCCCTTCAACTTGGTGACAACATGATTCACTTTCTTCTCTTCATCAACGTCTTCATAATTGAAGTACTTATCCATTTCTCCTATCCAATCAAGCAATTCTTCAACATATAAGCTACCTTCATACATTGGGATGTCTATCTTTTCTCTAGCTCCCAATTTCACAACAGCTTTCAACAAGCATTCTTCCACAATATCCTCTACTACAGCTTATTCAACCTCTATTTCTTCTCTATGTGCATCACTGACGTCTCCAGCATCAGGTGCTCTCATTTGTGTTGTCTCCATAGCATCTAATATTGCACAAATTTATCTCCTCTCCCTTTCCACCACTATCTTTTCTACAAGTGGCTCCACAGGTGATGCAGGAGCATCACAATAACATCAAAAGGAAGCAGATGTGGAATTGGAATCGACACCTCAACACGTCAAACGATTGAACCAACAATTAACTAGCTTGGAAGTGGTGCAAATACTTTTTGGAATTCTCGTTAATTAATTATTGTTGTTTAAAACTGGGCCACTGTTTGAAATGACAGAACCATTGTAAATCATTTACACAACTGTAAATGTATTACAAGTGTGGGATATTAACCTTGATTAGTCATTAGGTTGCATTAATTGAGTAGGTAACCGCTTGAACATAATGTAATAGTATTTAGATAGGAGGAAGAAGAGTGAAAAAGATCTGGGTCCTTAGACAAGTTTTTCTTTTAATAGTTGTAAAGGATAAATGACTGTAATTATGTTTTCTTATGAAATGAATAGAAAGAGGAAATTGATCCAAATACACAATGTTGATATTGTTATGGTTTGACTGTGTTGTTATGTGTTTGTGAATGGATGATGTTCATAGTGAATGAATTAATAATTGAATGATTTCAATTGTTTCTCTTCTGTAATATTATGCAAGGAGTGCATGCAGCGTGCAAGGAGTGTGTGTGAAGAAGTATTTTTCAAATTAAAGATCAGAAGCGATAGAGGGGAAATTCTGTATGCAAAGTGTGAATATTGAGCGCAAGGAGTGCATATAGAAACAAACTTGTGTTAAAAATTGAAAGCTCAGAAGGTAGAGTACAGAGTATGCTAAGAGGGCATTAGAAAGTATTTTGAAAAATACACAGAGTGCAAGTGTGCGTTAAGGGGTGAGATTTAAATTTTATTTGCTAGAAGTTTAGGGGGGGTAGTGGTTTTAAGTCTCGAGAGGAAACACTTAGAAAAGTTTATAAGTTTTGAAGAGTTGAAGCGTTTAGAGGTGGAGCGCATAAAATTGAATTTCGAAGAAAGAACAAGTACGGAGGATTGAGTGGGAGAAATCCTTCAGAAAAGAATTTTGAATATTGGACAAGATCGAGGGTTGAGACCCATTCAGAAAGAGCCGAAATCTTACAAGTCGTTAGATCTCAGAGAAGTAGTGCACTGGTTAGTCACGAGGAGTCATCAAAATTTTGTGAAACCAAAAGATTTGGAAGAAGCAGAGTGAAATTCACGAAATTGCAAAATGTGAAATCCTGAAATCATCAGGACCGTCCATTGAAAGAGGACACATGGTGACAGATCAACGTTTCACTAATTTGCAAATCAAGAAGTTGGAGGTACGAGTCGTGAGGATTCGCGAAATGTGAAATCACGACATAATCATAGCCGTTGGCTAGAGAGCTAGTGTGGATCGTTGATCTGATCTGAATATTTCACAATTTCGGGTATCAGAGGATCGGGAGAACAAAGGTGAATCACATCAAGATTTTGCCGATAGGCAAAATCCCGATGCACTCGGAAGGATTGTCCCCAGGTCATAGTGAAGGGTCATATGGATGGAGGATAAGGGAGGAGATAACATGTGCTAGACCCTTGTCAGAATTTCAAGACTCAGAAGTTCGAAGGATGGAGAGTCGGTTGACTCATATAGCCGATACGTGAAATCATGATGCACCTTTTCGAATAAGCATGTGGTCAGAAGGCCTGGTCACTTGGAAAATGTCTTGCACTTAGTTCTTGTTCACGCGGGCGGAAGTTTCATAGAGACCTATGGATTGTTTTCTTAGAGGTTCCAGCAGGGAATTGAAGACTGTTTCGATTCAGTCTTGAGAATATCCTAGTCTTGAGAAGATGTAGGAGGGGGTCTGGACCAAGTGGTATCATAGCCTGAAAAATATTTGAAGTTGAACTCAGTGTGTTAGGAATAGTTGAAGTGATGCCACCAAGGATACGCATAGGACCACCTATGGAAAACTGTGTTGTAGGAAGAGAAGTGAGAGAAATTCATGCAAGGTTGGAAGCGATGGAAGCAATGCAAAGGAGAGAACCTGTTGCTGAAGATCTTAGTGATGTAGAAAATGAAGAAATAGAAGTTGAAGAAGCTATAGTGGAAGATGAGGGTGAAGAACGCTTATTGAAAGTTGTTGTGAAGTTGCGAGCTAGAGAAAAGATGGACGTTCCCATGTATGAAGGTAATTTGGATGCCGAAGAACTATTGGACTGGATAAGGTCCATTGATAAGTATTTCGACTATGAAGAGGTCGATGAAGGAAGGAAGGTGAGACATGTTGTCACTAGATTAAAGGGACATGCAACACTGTGGTGGGATGAACTACAGGTAGAAAGGAGGAGAAAAGGAAAACAAAAGATAAGGAATCAGGAGAGGATGGTAGCCAAACTGAAGGCTAAATTCATACCAAAGGATTATCAGATAGAGTTGTTCAGAAAATTGCAGAACTTGACGCAGAGGGGTATGACAGTGAAAGAGTATACAGAAGAAGTTTATAGCCTAAATATTAGGATTGGACAAAGAGAGAAGGATGATGAAAATTTTTCCAGGTATATAAATGGTTTGAGGTATTAAATTCATGATGAAATCAGTATGATGACTATGAGGACAGTGGAAGATGCTTATTAGATTGCACTTAAGGCAGAAGAAAATTTGGCCAGAAACCAGAGTCGGTGGAATAGAAGCAAAGGATTAAATAGAGGTAAGGGAGTTGTCTATGATAAGGCACTGGAAGCTAAGGATGAGAATGATAAATCATATGGTCATTTTGAAAGAGGAGGAAGTTCCCAAAGAAGACCGTTTGGTGGGAGAAATTATTTTCCTTGAGGAAGAGGAAGAAGTGGAGGAAGCAGAGTTAAATGTTATGCCTATGGAAAGACATGATATATGTCTTGGGAATGTCCCAAGAGGAATAGAGAAGGAGGAGGAGAAGCACACATTTCTGAAGCCCAGAAGAATGTGGAAGCAAAGACAACAAAAGGAGGACACAATCTCATGATGAGGAAAGTTATTCTAAATCTAGAGAAAGAAATAGAAGACCCAGTTCAGGGAACGAGGTTGTTCAGGAATGCTTGTAAAATGAAGGACAAAGTTTTCCAGATGATTATAGATAGTGGGAGTACTGATAATTTAATATCAATAGAGATGGTGGAGAAGCTGAAGCTAGAGACAACTGTACATCCAAGTCCATACAAAGTATCATGGTTGCAGAAAGGACATCAAGTAATGGTAAGTCAACAATGCAAAGTTGAATTTAAAATAGGAGGCTATAAAGATGATATTATGTGTGATGTACTTCCCATGGATGTTTGTCATATTTTGTTGGGGAGACCATGGAAGTTTGATAGGAATGTTATCCATGATGGGAGAAAAAATACCTATACTCTAGAAAAGAATGGTAGAACCCACATGTTACTGCCAATAGAAGAGAAGAAAGAAAAGGAAGAATCCAACACAAGAATACTTCTCATGAGTGGGAAAGAACTCTTGAAGGAGGTCAAGAAAGATCAAGAAATTCAATTTATTGTAGTAATGAAGCCAAGAGTTATCGTTACCAATACTTTTGTGGATGATTTACCTGAAGAAATCCAATAATTGTTGGAGAATTTTGTTGACATAGTAGTGGATGTGTTTCCTCACTCATTACCACCTATTAAGAGTAGTAGCCACCATATCGACTTGATTCCAGGAGCCAATTTTCCGAACAAAGCAGCGTATCAATTGACACCTCTAGAGAATGAAGAAGTTAAGAAGCAAGTTTTGGAGTTGTTGGATAAAGGTTTAGTCATGGAAAGTCTAAGCCCATGTGCAATGCAAACTGTATTGAGTCCAAAGAAGGATGGGGGATGGAGAATGTGTACAAATTCCAGAGCCATCAACAAGAATACCATTAGGTATAGATTTCCTTTACCTAGGATGGATGATTTGATGGACTATTTGAGTGGAGCAAGTTATTTTTCAAAAATAGACATGAAGAGTGGATATCATTAGATCAGAATGAGAGAGGGAGATGAGTGGAAGACAACATTCAAGACAAATGAAGGTTTGTTTGAATGGATAGTCATGCCATTTGGATTGAAAAATGCTCCCAAGTACATTTATGAGGTTGATGAATGAAGCACTGAAGGACTTCATATGTAAATTTGTCATTGTATATCTGGATGATATATTAGTTTTCAACAAAACAAAGGAAGAACATTTAAAGAACTTGACATTAGTGATGAGGAAATTGCAGTAAGAAAAGTTGTTAATAGACTTGAAGAAAAGTTATTTTATGAAGACGGAGCTCATATACTTGGGTTTTGTGATCTCTTCAAATGAATTGAAGATGGATCCAAAAAAGGTGAGATAAATAAAATAATGGCCGTCACCCAAGAGCATATTTGAGGTGATAAGTTTCCATGGTTTAGCAAGTTTTTATAGAAAGTTTATCAGAAATTTTAGTGGTATATGTGCACCCATAATGGAAACTATGAAGAAGAAACATAAGTCTTTTAATTGAATAGAGGAGTCTGAGAAAAGCTTCATAGTGTTGAAAAAGAAGATAACAGAACAACCAGTTCTGGTTTTACCAGATTTTGGAAAGACATTTCAGGTGAGGTGTGATGCAAGTGGGATAGCCATTGGAACAGTTTTGAGTCAAGATAATAGGCCAATTGCTTATTTCAGTGAAAAGTTGAATGATGTTAAGGATAAAAATTCTACATATGACAAGGAATTTTATGCAGTGATTTAAGCTTTGAAAAAATGGAGACATTATTTAATTCCAAAGGAGTTTGTCTTGTATAGTGATAATCAAGCTTTGCAATTTATTACTGGGCAAAAGAAGTTGAATCAGAGCTACTAAGTCGGTAGAATTCATGCATAATTTTACTTTTGTTATTAAACATATTTCTGGAAGTGATAACAAAGTTGCATATGCTTTGAGTAGGAGAAGTTTGGTTATACAAGAATTTTAAGTGAAGACCTTAGGGTTTGAGCACCTTAAGGAAATGTATCAGAAAGATTCATATTTTAAGGAGGCTTATGAAGCATATGAAAATCCTTTGTTGAGGGATAACAAATCATGGTCAGAATATTTGATCTAGGATGGATTATTGTTTAAAGGAAGCCAATTGTGCATACCAAGATGTTCAATGAGAGATAATTTGTTGAAGGAAACACATAGTGGAGGTTTAGTTGGACATTTTGGGAATGATAAAACATTTGCACAGTTGAGTAGTTTGTATTATTGGCCAGGTATGAGGGAATATGTGAAGAAATTTGCAGACCGATGTAAGATTTTTCAACATGCAAAAGGGAAGAGACAAAACATTGGTTTGTATCAGCCATTGCCTATTCCGGAAAGACCTTGGGATGCAATTAGTATGGATTTTGTATTGGGATTAACTAGAATCCAGAAGGGAAGTGATTCCATATTTTTTGTGGTCAATAGATTTTCTAAGGTGGCACATTTCATACCATGCTAGAAGACAAGTGATGCTACACACATAGCCAATTTTTTTTCCAGAGAATTTGTGAGATTACATGGATTGCTGAGAAGCATAGTTTCAGACAAGGATACTAAGTTTGTGGGAAAATTTTGGAGGAATCTATGGAAGAGGCTGGGAACTAATTTATCTTTTAGTTCATCATATCAATATTAAACAGATGGACAGGCCGAAGTGGTGAATAGGAGTCTGGGAAATTTTTTAAGGAGTTTAGTCACTAAACAAGGTTGTCAGTGGGATCAGATTCTGACACAATCAAAATTTTCATTTAATAATTCAGTTAATAGAAGCACTGGAAAAAATCCATTCGAGATAGTATATGGAAGACAACTGAGAGGGGTTGCAGAATTGAGAGAATTGAAGCAAGATGAATTCAGGAGCGTTGGAGCAGAAGATTTTTCTACAGAAATGCAAAGACTTCATGATCAAGTTAAGAGGCAGATACAGGATAGTAATCAAAAGTATAAGGACATAGTTGATAAGAAAAGAAGGGAAGTTCAATTTGAAGTGGGAGATGAAGTTTTATCTCATTTGAGGAAGGAAAGGTTTCCCAGAAGAACATATCATAAGTTGAATATGAAAAAGATAGGACCATGCAAGATCCTTAGAAAATTTGCAGCAAATGCTTATGAGATTGAGTTTCCAGATAATATTGGGATATCACCGATATTCAACGTTCCATATTTGTATCCTTATTGGATGATCAAGAAGAGATTCAGTGGGAAGAATAGATGCCCATAGTAGAAAAACCTCAGATGGAGAAAATTTTAGAACAAAGAGTTGGAAAGAAAACTAAAAGAAAAATGTATCCTGAATATTTGGTAAAGTGGAAAGATCACCCAATGAAAGATTCAAGTTGGGTAACTGAACCTGATATTTTGAAACATGGAAAGTCAGTGTGATATCTCATGGATAGGAGTCCATGAATATTTTAGCCAGAGGAGTATGATGCAGGAGCATCACAATCACATCAAAAGGAAATGGACGTGGAATTACCTCAGGAACTTCCTCCTCTTTCAGAGTGACTGTGTTTCTTTCTAGTCTCAACCTTGGGCTTCTGTGCCTTGTCATGGACAATTCCCTTACCTATTTTTAAACTTCTACCTCGTTTTCGCTGACTCTGCCTCCTGGCCAACTTTTATTCTACCTTCAACGCAATCTGATAGGCATATTCTACTTTCCTTACTGTCATCATGGTGATTTCATCCTGGATTTCATCCTAGATTTCATATATAAGGCCATTTATATACCTGGAAAACTTTTGATCATCTTAATCTCTCTGTCCAACCATGATGCTCAAATTATAAAAAGCCTTTGTGTACTCTTTTACTGTCATTCCTTTCTATCTCAAGTTTTGCAAATTCCCGAACCGATTTATATGATAATCCTGGGGTATGAATTTATCTTTTAGCTTGGCTACCATTCTATCCCAACTCTTAATATTTTGTTTGAACTTGCTTCTTCTGTAAGCCTCCAGTTCATCCCACCACAATGCTTCATGTCCCTTCAACCTGGTGACAACATGCTTCACTTTCTTCTCTTCATCAACGTCTTCATAATCGAAGTACTTATCCATTGCTCCTATCCAATCAAGCAATTCTTCAACATCTAAGCTACCTTCATACATTGGGATGTCTATCTTTGCTAGAGCTCCCAATTTCACAACAAATTTCAACAAGCATTCTTCTGCAACATCCTCTGCTACAACTTCTTCAACCTCTCTTTCTTGTCTCTCTGCATTACTGACGTCTCCAGCATCAGGTTCTCTCCTTTCCATTGTCTCCATAGCATCTAATATTGCACGAATTTATCTCATCTCCCTTTCCACTGCTCTATTTACTACATGTGGCTCCACACGTGATGTAGGAGCATCATAATCACATCAAAAGGAAGTGGATGTGGAATTGGATTTGACACATCAACACATCGGAGGAGCTGAATCGACAATTAACTAGCTTGGAAGTGGTGCAAAGACTTTTTGGAATTCTCGTTAATTAATTTTGGTTGTGTAAAATCGGGCCATCTTTTGAAATAATGGGACCATTGTAAATCCTTTACATGACTGTAAATGTATTATAGGTGTGGGATATTAGCCATGATTAGTCATTAGGCTGCATTAATTGAGTAGGTAACCACTTGAATAGAATGTAATAGTATTTAGATAGGAGGAAGAAGAGCGAAAAATATGTGGGTCCTTAGACAAGTTTTTCTTGTAATAGTTGTAAAGGATAAACGACTGTAATTATGTTGTCTTCTGAAATGAATAGACTAGAGGAAATTGACCCAAATAAACAGTGTTGATATTTTTATGGTTTGATTGTGTTGTTATGTGTTTGTGAATGGATGATGTTCATAGTGAATGAATGAATAATTGAATGAGTTGAATTGTTTCTCTTCTGTAAGATTATGCAAGGAGTGCATGTAGAGAGAAAGGAGCATGTGTGAAGAAGTCTTTTTCGACTTAAATCTCAGAATAGATAGTGGGTAAATTCTGTATGTAGAGTGTGCATATTGAGCGCAAGGAGTGTGTATAGAAACAAACTTGTGTTAAAGTTTGAAAGACTAGGAGGTTGAGTGTAGAGCATGCCAAGAGGGCATCATAAAGTCTTTTGAAAAAGACACAGAGTGAAAGTGTGTGCTAAGGGGCGAGATTTAAATTTCATTTGCTAGAAGTTCAGGGGGAGTAGTGGTTTTAAGTCTCGAGAGGAAATAGTTAGAAAAGTTTCTAAGTTTTGAAGAGTTGAAGCATTTAGAGGTGGAGCGCAAAAAATTGAAGTTCGAAGAAAGAACAAGTACAGAGGATTGAGTGGGAGAAATCCTTCAGAAAATAATTTCTCGACGATATTGTGCTGAAATTTCCTCCACACACAGAGAGCTTAAGAACTTTTTCTCCTACTACCACTTACCTCCTTCACTTGCTTCTTACAGAACCTAAAATCTATATAGGATAGGATACCACTTGACGCAGACCCCCCTTCTCTCCTCGCGTCTACTCGACCTCCTAGTAAGGGAGCTTCAAAACACTAAGTCGAAACGGCTCTTCGAGCCTCCAATAGACCTTGGAATAAATTCACACAGGTGCCTTGATGTCATCCTGCAGTCTCAAATTACCCACACAACCATTCTCTAGCGCTTCTGGTAACACCAAATTGTGAGTTCTAGCTCCCATGCTAGACTCTTATTCAATATGACCATGGGCTATGACCTCGGTCCAACCCTCTTCGCGACTTCATGCTTCAGTGCTTTTGGATGCAGCTTACTCCTTTTTACCCAAACCCCGAACCGAGGAACTTACCTGGGCGGGATCTATGGCCCACGTTCCTCCAACAACAAATGACTGTGATCCACTTCATGACTTTAGGCTTTGGCACTTTTGGATGCCTCTTACTCATTTTTACCCAAACCCTGAACCGACAAAATATCCTAGACTAGATCTACGGTTCATGCTCCTCCAATAGCCAATGACTGATATTTACTTTGGAACTTCGACATTTGGGAGTTTCGAATGCTTCAATTCCCTTTTTCCCTGAAGTACTTTCCACATGAATATGTGGATCGAGCGTCATGTGCTCCTCTTGATCTACGATCAATATTATCCTTTGGTTCTGCTTCGGATGACTTGCAGTCAATGACCCTTACTCTATTCCTCCCGGAGTATCAATTCTATGAAGTGGAAGATCTTCCACCACACATCCTTCTCCAACAGACGGTTCATATGGACTTCAACACTTCAACATTTGGGACTTTTCGAGCCTTCACTCTTCATTTTCCCTGAAGTGACTTTTCATCGAAGTTCGCTATCACCGAAGTGACATATATGACACCATGTGTCCACACAATCAACAACTAGGATTTATTTTCTTACCTTTTTGGAGCTTCAAACGAATTCTGGTCAATGGATCCACCTTCTCCTTAGCTTTCCCTCGAATTCAACGATCTCATGATGCATGTCCCCCTCAGATCGACAACTATTATGGACTTTTATACTTCGTGCTTTGACAATTTTGGTTTCACCTCACCCATTTTTCTCTGAAGTTCTTTTTCTCCAAAATACGCAGATCTCCGCCACGTACTCTTCGGGATCTAACGGTCCAGATATACTTCATCCTTCGTGAATTCATGAAGTTTTCTCTTTGCTCCATGAAAATATTCTGAACCTCTTTCCCACGAACTCTCGGATCTCCTGCCACGTTAGATTCATGGCTTAGATTCACTTCAAATATTCAGGACTTCAACAATCCCACTCTCAAAATGCTTTCAAATTTCCTAATAATCAGAGTGTCGAAGGGCTCCAACGATAACCTCCATGCAAATATCCTAGATCTTGCGGCCTGGAGTGATCCTGCTTCCTCCAAATGGATCCTGCTCATTAATTTGGAGAATCTTTAAAGGCTCCTCCCTATTGAATAATTCACGCCGTTACCTATTCTGAGCTTGTTCCTCCTTGAAACTCGAAACTTCTCAGAACGTCTTTTCGACAATTAGTCTAATTTTGATCCTGTGCACACCTTGCAACAGGTGTTCTTCCACGACTCAACTTCTTTGTGAGTGATTGTGCACACCTTGCAACAACTCTTTACACTCCTCTGCAAGTAACCTTCGACTTACTCTTCTTGAGATTCTGAGTCGAAAAGACTCTTTCGATGCATATCTTGCGGACAATATGCACACATTGCATACAAAGCTCCACATTATCTCTCTTGATCTTCTGAGTTGAACTAGACTCTGTCAACGTACTCATTGTGGACAATATGCACTCATTGCAGCCAATATGGTGAAGAGAAACAATTGAAACTTATCTAAACTCTCACAGATTCACACATTCAACCATGTAAATGCATCCACGACATAAGAATGATTAATAAAAGAGAATATAGTTAAACATAAACCCTACCATTCATTTAGATAGACACATCAATAACAACACCATACATTTGGGACAACGCTTCTCTGTTATATTCACTCAATAAAATGTACATGGAATCATACACTCTGATAAGCTTCACGAGTATTTAGCTACAATAATCTTCAAAATAAATAACCTTCAGGAGCCTCTTCTGAGAAACAATAAAGTTATTTATACAAAAGGACTCCTAGAGCTCCTTTCCCTCCGACTACCTTAGCGTTATCCTATCAAATTAAAAGATATCAACTACTAAGGATTATTACAATAAATGTTTGAGACAGACAGATACGAGAAAATGCTTCGAATCTGTATTGCAATCTACTACATTAAAGAAAATACATTCTCCATCGATCTCATGTGATGGTTCGACTCCTAAACATTTAAGATGTTCATTGATTACAATCTTTTCAAAATATTTCGTGACATGATCTTTTTCAAATTTTAAAAACTCTTCAAAATGCACATTGGGGTGTTGAGTTTTCCTCCACTCGCGCTTTGCTAACAATGCTCCTACATCATCTCATCTATGTGACGCCGACGTCACCTTTTTCCTTGGCAAAGCTTCTGCGCTGACCTC
>SNQJ01S0010700.1:178881-222179 GCA_010110895.2 Picea sitchensis | reverse complement strand
TGGCCCCTCTCTTGCCGCAGTGTGGTCCATCTCATGTACTGGTCCTCATAGTTGCCAACAGGGTAATATTGTTCCTTTACCACATCCACAAAAAAATCCCAAGTGGGATCGACCCCATATATTCCAGACTCCTCTATGGAACTTTGCTCCGGGTAAGTTTCCCACCAATGTTTGACATGAGGGGGAGATTTAAGGAGTGTGAAGGTGATCTTTTCTTTGTTGGAAAAATTGTGGACAGAGAAATAACCTTCTAGCAGAGTTAACCATTTTTCTAGGGCTTTTGCATCTATCTGTCCTTCAAATATAGGAATATCAAATTTAACTTGTACCTTGAAAGGTGAGGTTCCTCCAAAGTGGCCTCTTGAGGAAGATGCATCTGATGCTATCGGTAGGCGTTGAAGGATGTGGGAAAATTTCTCCATCATTTCGTCCCTCTGTCGCGTGAGAGCTTGCTCAAGCAACAGATTGATAAGATCATCTGCTCCGACGTTTTTATTTTCTTCCGCCATTGAGGGTTTCTTGGGTGTGAGAGAGCGATTGTCTTCAACAGAGACAAGCTTGAGACCCAACTTGCTATACTCGGACCTCATCGGGGACATGCACTGAAAAATGATCAAGAGCAGCCTGCTCTGATACTACTGATCCAGATTATTTTCGGCACAAAATGAGAGCGGAGATATAATAAAGAAATGCACAGAGATATTGCAGATATTCAATAATATAACAGAAATGTATCAGAGATGCAACCATAAACACAAATATATAGTAATACACGATTTCTATTAATCAAAGAAATGTACAGAGACTGTAAAATTACAGAGTGAAAGACTCATGGTGGCAGCTTATCTCTGAAAAGAGATGTGACGACTACTCACATTTGCAAGAAGATGATTACAATGAGGCTTTGAAGGCCTTTTTACAATAAACAAGAATGCCCCAAAACCCTATACATCCAAAAAACTAACCCTAGGAGATGAAGCGTCAAAAGTCATGTGGGCCCCGTTTGGGTAAGTTAATACATCAACTTCCCGGGGTCGTAACTTTTGCATACGATCTCTGTTTTAGGCGTATAATAGATCGTTGGAAATGTATCATCGAGGAGATTCATTTTGGGGGATCAATCATGATTTTGACTATCATTGAGAACCTCGATCACGAAAAACCTTCATTTAGGCCCTCAAAATGGCCCTGAAAGTTAAAACCTTCTAAAAATAGTAAATTACCAAAATTGTCAAAAAGTTGTTTTGAGCCAGTTGGAAAAGGTGGGTGGCCACCGATATACACCTAGATCAAGTTGACAGGGTTACCTCATGAGAGGGAGATTTATTTTACCATTGAGATAAAAACGGTGTGGAACCAATTTCCAAGACTCCGTACAGGATGACAACACCAGAACTTTGTGAGTTGTAGATGCAATTGAAGGAACTACTTGACTTGGGACTAATAAGGCCTAGTGTCTCACCATGGGGTGCACCAGTAATTTTTTTCAAGAAGAAGGATGGTTTCTTATGACTGTGTATAGATTACAGGGACTTGAATCATGGTACAGTTAAAAATAGGTATCCAATTCCACAGATAGATTATCTCTTTGATCATATGAAAGGAGCATCAGTGTTCTCAAAAATTGATCTACGATCAAGGTATCACCAGTTATGGATTAAGGAAGGAGATATTCCTAAAATTGTCTTCGAAATCGGTTTGGGCATTACGAGTTCATTGTAGTACCTTCTGGTTTGACCAATGCACCAACATTATTCACGAGCCTCATGAATGGTGTATTCCAAAAGTACTTAGACTTCTTTGTACAGGTATTTCTGGACGATATCCTCATCTATTCCAAGAATGGAAGAAAACATGAGGAACACTTGTGAGTGGTGTTTTCATGCCTAAGAGAGAACAAATTGTATGGAAATTTGTCGAAGTGTTCTTTCTTCCAAAACGAAATTCACTATTTAGGTCATATCATTTCTAGTGAAGGAATCTTTGTGGACCCAGAAAAGGTAAAGGCCATTATGGAATGGCCAGTGCCGAAACATTCTCATGAGGTAAGAAGCTTCATGGGGCTATCGAGTTATTATTGGAGGTTTGTGGAAGGGTTCTCTAAAACACCAAAACACATCACCACCTTGCAGCACAAGGGGGTCATGTATGAATGGGAAAAATAATGTGATATTGCATTCATCGATCTTAAGAGGTTACTAACTAGTGCACCAATTCTACGAGTGTCAGATATGAAAAAATACTTCACAGTCTGCATGGATGCTCGAAGCAAGGATTGGGAGTCATGATAATGCAGGAAGGGGGAGTGATAGAGTATGTGTCACTAAAGTTGAAGCAACATGAGGAGATTTACACTACTCATGATTTAGAGTTGGCAGTTGTAATGCTAGCTCTGAAGCTTTGGAACAATGATCTAGTGGGGAGAAGATTTGAGCTCAAAACAGACCATGAAATATTAAAGCATCTCTTCACTCAAATGGATCTCAATGTCAGGCATAGGCGTTGGAGTGAGTTTATGAGTGAGTACAATTTTGGAATTTCATACATCAAGGGAAAGGAGAATGTGGTCGCAAATGCCTTGAGCAAGAGACCACGTGTCTTCTCCTTGGTACCCTTAAAACTTATTCCGAGGGAGAATATGTCGGGGAAAATTCTTAGAGATAGTTGGTATTTAAAGGTTACTTCAACCCTCCAGAGTGGGAGGCAATTAGATCAAAAGTATGAAGGATATAGCCTGGAAGAAGATGGATTGTTAAGATATTAGGGAAGGATGTACATCCCCGAAGGTGGGGATATTCGAAGCATCATACCCAAGGAATCCCATAGAGAACTTTATTTTTTGCATCCGAGTGTGAAGAAGAGTACATTGACATGAGGAAGATTTTCTTTTGTGTAGGCATGAAGCGTGATGTATTCCATTTCATCGCCAAGTTCTTAGAGTGTCAACAAGTGAAGGTTGACCACCACCACCCAATAGGTCTCCTACAATCACATGATGTTCCTATGTGCAAGTGGGAATTCATTTATATGGATTTTGTTGTGGGATTGTCTCTCACATCGCATAGACACAATGTCATTCTTGTGATAGTTGATAAGTTGACCAAGCGTGCTCATTTTATTCTGGTTAGAGACACCTATGATGTCATTGATGTCGAAGGAGTGTTTATAAGTGAGGTCATTTGTTTTGATGGGTTACCCAAGAATATCATTTCAGATAGGGATTCCCGATTCACATATAAGTTTTGGAAAAGTTTGCAGTTAGTTTTCGGAACTTAGTTGAACTTAAGCACAACATATCATCCTGAAACAAATGGGAAAAGTGAGAGAGTAAATCAGGTTATGGAAGACATGCTTAGGATGTATGTTATGTATAATCAAACCCATTGGGATAAGTACCTACCTTTGGTAGAGTTATCCTACAATAACAATTTGCATAGCTCCATTGTAATGCCACCCTATGAAGCTCTATATGGAAGGCCATGCAGGACACAGTTGATTTGGGAAAGGTTAGAAGACTGACTGATAGTTGGGATAGAATTGATTCAAGAGATGGAGGAACAAGCGATTCATATTAGGAAGCAACTAAAGGAAGCACATGCTAGACTGTAAAAGTTATGTTGATGCACATAGGACTGACCGAATTTATAAAGTGGGAGATCACGTTTTCATTTGTATTAGGCCTAATAAGAGTACCATTTGGTTCAGGAAGGGGACAAAGTTTCCTCCTCAATTTATAGGACCGTTCAAAATCCAAGAGAGAATTGGGCTCATTTCCTATTATCTTGTACTTACACCCCACTTGCACAAAACTCATAATGTTTTTCATGTATCTGTTCTATGTCATTATCTTGCTGACGGATATCATAAAATGAATTGGAAGTAATTGCAGGTATCAGATGTGGGAACCCTCAAGGTAGAGTCGTTATGCATATTGGACTGTAAGGTCCGACAACTCAGGAACCGCATGGTATACCAAGTTAAGGTCCAGTGGGACAAGTATAGCCTAGGATCTGCTATTTGGGAGGATGCAGAGACCTTACAACGAGATCATCCCTCACTTTTTTGACCACCTCGGGAATATGTTTCCCAAAGGTTGGGTGTATGTAATGCCACCTTTTGACTTAGACAACTAGAATTACTTAAGGCCTAATCATCTTTATTTTCTATTCACTGTGAAACTATTAATGATACACTTGAAATTTTAACACATATGAACCTATGTGAATGTCAATTCTATGAATGTTTAATGTTATTTGAATTAGGATGGATATTATGCAATCTATTTCTAACTTGAAAATTGTGACATTTAAATTTTTTGGTATGTGGATACCATATTGAGATTATGATTAAATGAATTTTAACATGATGATAATGCATCGATATGTATGTGTTTGTGTTATAGAGTAATTTGCAGATCAATAGGCTATGAAATAGCCAAAGAATAATGATGATAAAAGGTTGATGTTGTGAACATTGACCAAGAAATAGTATGGTATGAATTTTGTATGTGAAATTATATTAGTTCAAATGCATTGCTATGATATGTGGAAAAGTGTAGGTGTAACACCCTGTTTCCCCTCATCTATAAATATAACTATATTTTCCAAGGAACTGTGGCAAACCTAAAAGTGTGAATGTTTGATTTGATGGACCTTTGTACAAAGGTCAATGAATGCAAATTCTATTATTTTAATAGAAAATGGTTATGTTTTGCATGACTGTTGAAAGAGGGGATGTGCTAAGAGAAAATCATGAATTCTATGAAAGGGGGTGGAGGGGACCCGGAATGGTTGCGTTAACCTCCACTGAACCAGTACCATGCTGGAATTAATTGCTCAGATCAGAACAACCCTCTGACCCAGGAATGAATTGCAGTTGGGCTGGTAGGTGGGAAGACCTCCTCAATAGTTAATGAGGGGATGGGGAAGACCGCCCATACATAAGGCTTCCATACCTAACCACAGACTGGGAATTAGAGCCACACACAATCATGCTGAGGAAGGCAAAGAAGAAATTGTGGTGGGCAGAGGAAGACCTGTGGAAAAATGCAGAGACGAGAGTGGAAACTCTCGGGTTTGAGGAAGGAATGAAAGAGGAACAGTGAGTTCTGATCACAGAAAATAGAGATCGAGCCAGGAGAAGGAGAGTAACCTTCTTCCTTATATATTTCTATATTGGGAGAAGGAGAGTAACCTTTGTCCCTAACTTTCATTGAGCTGGAATTAAGAGATTGTATCTCAAATCATTGTGGCTTAAGCTCAAGGGTGGATAGTGATAAATCCATTGGGAGTGACTGAGCCTATCGTTGGGTGGAAACGAGCACCCCTTTCAGTAGTCACATCACACTCTATGGTTCTGATAATTGTTTTCTTGCCTTATCATTTGAATTGTAAATAATGGATGCACGTGAGTATTTACATGTCTATAAAGGGTTCTTTCTCTATATTAAATGATTAAGTTATGAGTATGTGTTCGTTCCCTTGAGAACCTATATTTCATTTTGATTTTCCATACGCCCCAGTTTAATCACTCGAAGGCACTTTCCCTAGGAATTTAGATCACCATTCCGGATTCGGAGCAAGCCTTTGGGTATAACTACCGTTTTGGTAACCTCGCAAGTTAGTTTGCCTTGATTCAGAGCTTAAATCTCTGCAAGTTGGGAAGGTGTTCCCTTCAGACCAGTAGTCTAGGAGACTCAGAACTAGTGCCTATTCCCTTAACCAAAAACCCAACTAAGAGAGAGGATCATATCCCAAGAGTTATATGAAGATCCATGTAACTTGGGTCTAGGAACCTTGGAGATCGAGGCTCCGACATGTCAAATTTCACGATAGTCAAGTTGAACCCTGCAATTTCTGTGAATCGTCGATCGTCATTGACCTTCAATCTGAGTTTGACTTGATCCCTAAAACGAAAGGAGCACATGGGATGGAGAAATATTCAAGGAGATCAAGATCAGAGGAGATATCACTTTCAGGAGCGCATATGAAATCCAGGAGATGGGCCCGTAGGAGGAGCAAAGTTTGAATCCTTTGAGCACTTTGAAAATCTTCTATGTCAAAGAAATTCAGAAGCTCAGGAGGAGGAGCGACAATGCCCATTGGATCACAATGTAAAGGATCAACAATCATATGATCAGAGCAAGGTGCATGAGACTTAGCGCTTTGCACACGCAAGAGATGGAACTTACTAAGGTTTGAGACTTGATATTTATGAAGCCCAGATAGCCAAAAGTATGAAGTAAATCTCAATCATCTGATCAGCTGGAGTGAATCTGAATCGTCAGATCGTCTGAAGTAAATCTCAGGCGTCGGATCACCCAAAGTGAATTTGAGCCATCGTAGTTCAGTAGAGACGTGGCGTAGATCAGTGAGTTATGGGTAAAGTCCCGAAGTAATTCATAGCCATCAGATACAGAGGGACATGTGAGGACAGATCGTAGACTTTGCATAAATCATCTCAAGAGTTTCAGCTTGAGAGTTGAGACTCTCGAAGCTTGAAATGCCAAAGAGTCGAAGCTCCGAAGGGTCGAAATATATCAAGACTATCAGATCTAGAGGACAAGTGGCATGAACCTATGGATTCTGGGAAAATACCCAAAGTAAATGTCGACTATTGGATCATCTGAAATAGATCTGAACCGTCAGATCCAGAGAAAACATGGCGTGAATCTATGGACTCCGGGTAAAGTCCCAAAGTAATTCATATTCATCATATCTAGAGGAGACGTGGCATGAATATGTGGACTCCGAGTAAAGACCCAAAGTAATCCTTGATCGTCATATCAAGTGGACATGCATCAGTGGCTTATAACCTTCGGATAAAATCTATTGGGAAAAAGGGGGAAGTTTGAGATTTGAGATCTCAGAAGTTCGGATACCCAAATGAGATCTCGACCGTTGATCGAGAAGAGGGCCATAGGACCATTGATCTAGTTGAAAGGTCAAACACCCAAAGTAGAAGCAAGGCCACTGATTTAGGAGGACAGGAGTTTATAGATCGTCAACTCCATAATATTTATGTACAGAGGAAAGCTGAGTTTGAGATTTGAAAAGTCTGAAGTCCAGAATTACGAAGGAGATCACATCCATTAATTTAGGAGGGGTAGATCTAGTCCATGGATTTGAAAAGGGCAGATCTGAACCGTCATTTCCGACAGTACCATCAAGATCAGAAGATCGATGGTCCCATAGAATTGAAGATATCGGAGGTGCGCTAACTTTAAAAATTTGAGGGTGGGCCATAATCCAAAACCCGATTTTGGAGAAAGGACACGTGGAGTCTTGAGGAGAATTGCAGGCCGAAAATTAGTTTGGTTTCAAATAGACTTTGGTTGCGCCTGCAATTGTGTGTTTTCATGAGGTTAGCACCCAAGTTCACATATGAGGAGGGGATGATAAAAAGGGTCTAACACCAACTCTAATTCTTTGTTGAAGTGCGAAGGAGAAGGTCGCGGGTATCATAAGACCTGCACCGGAAGCCATAAGGTCGCAGGTATCATAAGACCTGCACTGAAAGCCATAAGGTCTTGTGTTTGATTAGGAGGTGAGACTATCAGGTCTCAAAGTTTTGTTTGACTTAGAGATTCGAAGAATCTTGACCAAAGGGTCAGGCTGAGTCCTGTACTTCCCAAATTAGGAATCGTAGAGGGAAAGGATCTGTTCCTGTAAGGAGGACAATTTTTATTTTTTTTCCAATCGTGGGTGTGTTACAAATTGGTATCAGAGTATGGTTACAACATTTCGCCTGCTAGGGCTCATGGAAGAGTCTCTTAAAAACTCTATTTGGAGTACTTTTAAAAGATTGACACTCTACCTTACCTCTTTCTTAGAAAGTCTAGTTAAAAATGTTATTAAAGAAAAGAATGAAACTTTTTACTGTGTATTTTCATATAAGAAATTGAACGGTGTATTGTTCATGAACTAATCGACTGTTAGCTAACAATAAGTGTTTTTTTCAACACTCGAGCAATCAGTAAATCATAGGAAAAATTCAGAATAAAGGATGGTGACATGTCATGAAGTGGGGTATGGATCCCACAATAGAGACGAAGAACCTGACGAAAGGAGGGCGGTGGAAAACCCTCTCGATCTGGCTGAAACTGTAAGGAGCCTCATGGCCAATTTACAGAGTTGCAAGGCTGAAAACGAGAGATTGATAAAGGATAAATAAAAACAAATAGAAATTAATGCAATAGCCCATCAGAAGCTCATACAACTAATCTTGTACAAGTATAAAATAACACCATTGTAGGAAGCTTCTTAACAATTTACCACTAAAAAAAATGACCTAATGAAGTGAAGAAAGATACCTAAACTATTCATTTCGAGATCATCTCTGTATGATGATGAAACCGGAATCAGTAGGAACCTTCATATCTCTGCTCCTCCTGAAAACACGAAAAACACTATTGAAGTTGCGGCACAACCTTGCAGCATAGTGCATCCTCCATATCAACTTTGTGTAGCAACGAAGGAAGAAGTGGAAATGTTTGGCGTTGGTGCCCTTGGTGAAATACACAGGAGTCCTTGGTGGATCTTCACGAAATGGTGTTTTGGAGGGATCCTCTTCTTCTCTGATTGTCTGGAGGTTGGGAACAAGGCATGGCCTATAAGGCCTGGATACCTCCCACGCCTGCGATAGTTTGTGAGGAATTGTGGGATGAACCTATGATGAGTACTCCTTCTTTTTGTTGTTTTTCTTCTTTCAGAATCGATTTAATAAGCCCTTGATTATAGACTCGGATTTGTCCTCCTCCTCCTCCTTCATTGCAACTTCAGATGAATGAAAAATGTGAATAAGATTTCAAAGGTGCTGAGCCCTTTATATAATTTACCAAAAACTTGATTCAATGTTTCAGAATCTTTGATTTACATCTTCACAGACAGTTTACAGTCCTGAATCTTTAAACAAAAACTTCTGCTTCGAAATAAACCTTTTCCCTGAGAGACAATTCCTCCAATCGCGATGCTAATTCACAATAGCTACAAATTCGACAACAATAATTCAAAATTGACTCTTCATATCCCTAAGTTCCGCCACCTATCATGAATAAAAATATAGAATCGATCCAGAATTAGTTGGATCCCAGAAGTATAGGCATAGATCAACAAATGTTGATCCATCCGTTATATTATCTCTAGGATTTGCAGGTAAAGGGATATTGGAGATTTGGTCCATGATTCTCTTCGGGATATGCTCCCGTAACCACCGAACAACAGGAAATTCTCATGCCTTCACTCCATGAATTGTTAAATTCAAGTCAGGATACAACTGGTATACATCGTGTGTTAAGAAATCAATGCATTTTTTAGCGGAAAGGAGATGGAACCTAAGCCGTGGAATGATTATGCCCAGATAAGAGTATGCGGCCATGAGAAAACAAGATGTATGCGAGGTGCATGATAACGAGGGATAAATCTATAGGATAAAGGAAAAGGGTAAATCCGAGCCAGAGGGCGAGGAAAATTGAGTTATTGGAAGGGGGATTCGTGGGGAATTTCCAGAAATTGGTTTTGTGTTTCTCGTCGATTTGATGGAAATTGTATTAATATTCAGTGCTTCGAATTGCTCTAGCATGAGCATCTTCATCTTTGTCCATCACCATAGAATCAATGTTTTCCAACGTGAAAGAATGCAATGCATGAGGGAATGATTTTTTATCTTTTTATTCTCTTATTATTATTTTTAAATGTTTTATTTTTTTTAATATTTTATATTTTTATATATATTTTTTAAATGTTTTATTCCTAAACAAAAAGCTACTATATACAAAGTTAAATTTTTATTTTTATTTTTATTTCTATATAAAAGAAGAATCCTAATTTAACTTAAACATTTTGGTATTTTATCACTTTTTTATTTATTTATTTTTAATTGCTTTATTCTTAAATTTAGAAGAAGACAAATTCAAAAATTAAAGAGAATAGATTTATTAGAAAATGGAGACAAAATGAATTGAAGATGAAAATTGATTAAATATGTTTGCAAACCATCAATTAATTCATTCCTGAAAAAGTTAAAGATATACGACACTTTCTGATCCTCGCGATCGTACTAAGCGTGGAGGAGAGCATACTTATTGAAAGTAAAAAACTAAAACTGATATGTTTTATTCCTTTGAACCTACCTACCCTACTTCTAATTGGAAGTTAGAAATTGATTAAGTGTAGTCAAAGATCCAATGTAACCATGAGCGCAACAGTAATAAGAATATGTTCATTGTGAATTTCGCAAATGATAATCGAAAATAGACGTAAACATGCAAAATTGATGGTTGAAATTGTAAATTAATAAAATAAAAAGAAAAATTGAATGGATCTAACCTAGTACCTGCTTGAAACCATCGGTCGATAAGGCTTTTGTAGGCATAGTTTTCACTCCTCAGATCGTGTTGCAACTCTTCGTTATCCTCCTTGATCTCTTGCTTGTATAATTGTTCGTCATCAAATGTGCAGAGTGCTTCGTATGTTGATTCATCGTTTGTTGTTGGAGGATTAATTAAGCCCTCGGCTTCTGTCAAGATATCCTCTTTGTGAGAAAAGGAGATCCTGACTTTTGCAAGGATCTGAGTGAGTTGTTGCAAGCTTAAACTCATTGTTAAACCATATCGAAAAAGGAGATTGATTAATCATCAAAGATTTAAAACTAAGAAATTGAAACTATTTGTAAAAATAAAACACGCCAAACTTGAACTCCTTGCGTTACTGAGACCCTGCTGTCACCAGTTATATGTTCACACAGTTATCTCATTGGAAAATCATTTTAATGAAAATCAAACCAAATACTGGAAAAAACGAAAATGAAAAACTAGTACGAAACAAGTGCAAAACAAGTGCGAAATGAGTACAAAACCAAAGATGAACAAAATCAAAAGCAAACTAATATGAAAGAAGAAACCAATTCACAATCCAAACTTTACACTAAAAATATAAATGAAAAAGTGATAAACTAGGTAAAAACAAACTCAAAAGAAACACTTGCATGAAATAAAATCAATTATACACAATTGAAAAATAAAATCTAACTCTAACCCTTTTAACACCTCCCTGGCAATGGCGCCAAAACGTCGAGAAAATTATATGATAGTAATTGCGACATAAATTATCAATCCGGAGTCGTAATCTTATGAGATGTATGTAAAGTATATGCAGGGTAACAAGATTTCTAATCTATGCTAATGATTGAAAAGAAACATGTTAAACTACTGTCGTTGAATCTAAATCGAAGAAAGCACAAAATATGCAACTAATCTATGAAAGGAAACTATCCTAATGCTACATAAACTTGAGACTAAAACTGAATCTACGAAATCAAATGACACATAATCTAACTATGAAAGAAAAAACTTAATCTAACTATGAAAGCATGAAATCTAGAATTAATCTATGAAAACTTGAAAGTGCGTAAATTAAATCTAATGAAAGCATTTTAAAAACATCTATAACAACACACGACAAAAAGGTAAACGACAAATCACTATGAGAAAGTAAAATCTTGCATTGAAACAATCCAACTCATGACAAATAATGAAAATCACTATCTCAAAACTACAAGACTATGAATCAAAGCTCAATCACTCTATTCTTCTATTCTCTATTCTAGAGAGAGGCCTCCTCTTCAAATGAGGAGAGAACCCGCTTATTTATACATGAATAAAGATAACAAACTCATAATTACAGATCCACTTTTCTCTCAACCTATCCATTCAAATCCTCCACAAATATCTTAGATAAGATATTGTATCCATGATCTTCTCCTTGAAGTTAGCTTGAATGATTATCTCCAAATCAAAGCTTGAAGATGAAATTCGAATTTGAAGCTAGGTGGTGATTTTTGACTTTGTGAAAATATTCAAATATGCCTATAGTCATCACAAAACTCATCCAACTTTGAGATATAACGAAAATATGTTAATTTTCTAATATTTAGTCACAAATTCTCTTAAAAATACTCAAAATAAATAATTTGGAAAATGGAAATGTAAACCCATATGTTTTTATGAAAGTGATGATAATTAATGGTTTTATGGAAGGATAAGATAAGAATGAGGTGATAAATGGTGTATGATCAAGGAATAAAAGGTGTATTTATGCGGTCCAACAATGACATCCACAAAACTACCTTCAGGACAAGCTATGGTCACTATGAGTTCATTGTGGTTCCATTTGGGTTAACCAATGACCCCGCCACCTTTATGTGCTTGATGAATAATGTACTCAGCAAATTCCTGGACAAATTTGTATTGGTTTTTATTGTTGATATCCTAATATACTCCAAGAACACGGAGGAGCATGAAGAACATCTTAGACTCGTACTTCAAGTACTAAGAGACCATCATCTCTACGCTAAGTTTAGTAAGTGCGATTTCTTTCAGAATCAAGTCCATTACTTAGGCCATGTCATATCTAAGAAATAGGTGGTAGTATACCTCGACAATATCAGATCTATTATGGAATGGCCTACCTCAAAGGATGTATATGATATTAGATCCTTCATGGGCTTAGCAGGATACTATAGAAGGTTCATAAAAGAGTTTTCCAAGATTGGTTTTCCAATCATTGCCCTTCAGAAAAAGGGGATTAAATTCATTTGGACATCAAAATGTGAAGAAAGATTTGAGGAAATGAAATACCTCCTTACCCATGCACCCGTGCTAAATATTGCAAACCCGGATAATGACTTCCTCATGTGTACAGATGCCTGCAAGGAAGGAATTAGAGGAGTCATTATGCAAAAGGGATGTGTAATTTTCTACTCGTCCAGGAAATTAAATGAGCATGAGATCAATTATGTGACCCATGACCTAGAGTTGGCTGCCATAGTACATGATTTAAAAATGTGGAAGCACTACCTCCTCGGTAGGAGATTTTTACTTATGACAGACCATTGTGGATTGAGACACCTGCTTGATCAACCAAAGCTCAATGCCAGACAAGCTAGGTGGATGGCTCTCCTAAGTGAATTTGATTTCGAAATCAAAGACATAAAAGGAAAGGAAAATAGGGTGGTCGATGCCCTTAGCATAAGTATAAAAATGATTCATATAGAATTAGTAAGAACCTGTGAAACAGATGTCAAGGAAAGAGTAAAAAATGCACATGAGACAGATCTATTCTTCAATATCGTGAATGCATACCTAAGGAAAGAGCCTACAGGGATAAAGTATGAAGGCTACCAGATGCTTGAGGAGGGGTTGTTGACTTATAGAAACAGATTGTATATTTCAAACTATGATGACTTGAAGAAATTAATAATGGATGAACTACATAAGATACTATATATTGGTCACCTAGGATATCAAAAGATGATCACGACCACTAGGAAACAATTCTATTTGTGTGGATTGAAGAAAGACATAGCTAACTATTTATCTAAGTGCCTATAATGCCAACAATTTAAGGCAGAACACCAACATCCAGCAGGATTTCTACAGCCCCTACCAATCCCAAAATGGAAATGGGAAACCATCTCCATGGACTTCATCACTGGATTACCAAATTTGACCAAGCAAAATGATTCCATCATGGTTGTGGTGGAAAAACTGAGTAAGTCTTCTCATTTCATTCTTGTCAAATCAACTTGTAAGGCCATAGATATTGCCAACATCTTCATGAAGGATATATTTAGACTGCATGGCATGCCCAAGGAAATTGTATCTGATCGAGATACCAAAATCACTTCAAGATTTTGTAAATCCCTAATGGTTGGTTTTGAGACAAAATTGTTGTTCAACACGGATTATCACCCTCAAACTGATGGACAAACAGAAAGAGTGAACCAAATAGTAGAAGACATGTTAAGGATGCATTTAATCCATTAGTCTAAGAAGTAGGAAGACTACCTACCATTGGTAGAGTTTGCCTACAACAACTGTTATCAGGAATCCTTGAAGATCAACCCTTTTGAAGCCCTCTATGGTAGACAGTGCAAGATTCCAATCAACTGTAGTAACTGAGTGGATAGAATTACAATCGAACCCAACATGTTTAAAGAAATGGAACAACAAGTGGTTCAGATAAGACAAAATCTGAAGATTTCTCAATATAGACAGAAAAGTTACGACGACAGAAAGAGGACTCCCACAAAGTTCAAGACCAGAGACCATGTCTATCTCAGAGTTATACCCAAGAAGAGTTCCCTGAGAATGGGAGCTTGTGCCGAATTGGCGCCTCGGTATTGTGTACCCTTTGAAGTCTTAGATAGAGTGGGACTTGTATCCTATAGGCTAACACTCCCTCCCACTGTAAAGGAACATAATTTTTTTCATGTTTCATTATTGAAGAAATATGTACATGATGCTAATTATATAATTGATTGGTCTATGATCCAGGTGGAGCCGCAGGGAGAATTCCTGCCAGAACCCCAATGCATATTATATAGGAAGGAAACCTCACTCAGGAATCAAACCATTGCATAGGTCAAGGTGCAGTGGAAACACTTTGTCCCAAATGAGGATACGTGGGAAATGGAGGATGCCATGAGACAGACATATCCGATTTTTTTTACTCGTATACATACATGTCATGTTGACAGATAGAACATCGAGGACAATGTTCCTTTAAGGGGGAGGCAATTGTAACACTTTGTTTCCCCCAGTCTGCAAATATAACTATATTGGCCAAGGAACTATGGAAAACCTAAAGGTGTGAATGTTTGATTTGATGGACCTTTGTACAAAGGTCAATGAATGTAAATTCTATTATTTTAATATAAAATGGTTACGTGTTGCATGATTGTTGAAAGAGGGGACGTGCTAAGATAAAAACACAAATGCTATGAAAGGTGGTGGAGGGGACGTATAATGGTTGTGTTAACCTCCATCGAACCAGTACCATGCTGGCATTAATTGCTCATATCATAACAACCCTCTAACCCATAAATGAATTACAGTTGGGCTTGTAGGTGGGAAGATCTCCTCAATACTTAATGAGTGGATGGGGTAGACCTCCCATCTGTAAGGCTTCCAGACATAACAACGGATTGGGAATTCGAGACACACACAAGCTTGTTGAGGAAGGAAAGGAAGAAAGTGTGGTGGGAAAAGGAAGACCTACGGAAAAATGCAGAGACGAGAGCGGAAACTCTTGGGTCGGAGGAAGGACTGAAAGAGGAACAATGAGTTTTGATCACAGAAAATAGAGATTGAGCCAGGAGAAGAAGAGTAACCTTCATCCTTATCTATTTTTGTATTTGGAGAAGGAGAGTAACCTTCGTCCCTAACTTTCGTTGAGCTGGAATTAAAAGATTGAATCTCAATGTATTGTGGCTTAAGCTCGAGGGTGGCCAATGATAAATCCATTGGGAGTGGCTGAGACTATGGTTGGGTGGAAATGAGCACCCCTTTCAATAGTCACATCACTCTCTATGGTTCAGATGAGTGTTTTCTTGACTTATGATTTGAATTGTAAATAATGGATGCATGCAAGTATTTACATGTATATAAATGTTTCTTTCTCTGTATTAAATGATTAAGTTATGAGTATGCATTCATTCCCTTGAGAACCTGTATTTCAGTTTGATTTTTCATACACCCCAGTTTAATCACTCGAAGGTGCTTTCCCTAGGAATTTACATCATCATTCTGGATTCGGAGCAAGCCTCTAGGCATAGCTACCATTTTGGTAGCCTCACAAGTTAGTTTTCCTTGATTCAGAGCTTAAAGCTCTATGAGTTGGGAAGGTATTCCCTTCAAACTAGTAGTCTAGGAGAATATGAACTAGCGCCTATTCGCTTAACCAAAAACCTAACTAAGAGTGAGGATCATAGCCCAAGAGTTATATGAATATCCATGTAACATGGGTCTGGGAAACTTAGAGCTCGAGGCTCCGAGATGTCAAATTGCATGATAGTCAAGTTGAACCCTTTAATTTATGGGAACCCTCGATTATTGTTGACCTATGATATGAATTTGACGCAATATCTGAAATGCAAGGAGTGTGTGGGAAGGATAAATATTCAAGGAGATCAAGCTCAGAAGAGATAGCACTTTCAGGAGCGCAGATGAAATCCTTGAGATGGGCCCATAGGAGGAGAAAAGGTTGAATCCTTCGAGCACTTAGAAAATATTTTGAGTCGGAGGAATTCAGAATCTTAGGAGGAGGAGCGACAGTGGATGTTGGATCACAGTGCAAAGAATAAAAAATCGTCTGATCAGAGCAAGGTGCATGAGCATTAGCGCTTCCCACATGCAATAGAGATAACTTACCAAGGTTTGAGACTTGATATTTCCAAAGCCCAGAGAGTCGTAAATCTGAAGTAAATCTCAATCATCTGATCAGTCGGAGTGAATCTAAATCATCATATTGTTCGAAGTAAATCTCATGCATCGGATCACCTGAAGTGAATCTGAGCCATCAAAGTTCAGTAGAGATGTGGCGTAGATCTGTGAATTCTATGTAAAGTCCTGAAGTAATTCATAGTCGTCAGATCCAGAGGAACACATGATGACAGATCTTAGACTTCAGAGAAATCACCTCGAGAGTTTTAGATTGCGAGTTGAAACTCCCGAAGCCCGAAACGTCGAAGAGTCGAAGCGTCGAAGGGATGAAGCATCGAAGCGGTGAAGGGATGAAATAGATCTGGACCGTCAGATCCAGAGGATAGGTGGCATGAATATGTGGATTTCGGGAAAATGGTCGAAGTAAATGTTGACCGTCGAATCGTCCGAAGTAGATTTGAACCGTTAGATCCAGAGAACATGTGGCATGAATCTATGGACTCTAGGTAAAGTCTTAAAGTAATTCATAGTCGTAATATCTAGAGGAGATGTGGCATGAATCAGTGGACTCTGGGTAAAGACCCGAAGTAATCCTGGATCATCATATCAAGTGGACATGTTTTAGTGGATTATAAACTTCGAATAAAAGCCATTGGGAAAACGGGGGAAGTTTGATATTTGAGATCTCAGAAGTCCGGAGACCCGAAGGAAATATCGACCATTGATAGAGAATAGGGCCACAGGACCGTTGATCTAGTTGAAAGGTAAAACACCCGAAGTATAAGGAAGGTTGATTATTTAGGAGGAAAGATGTCCACAGATCGTCAACTCTAGAATGTTGATGTATGGAGGAAAGAAGGGTTTGAGATTTGAAAATTTTGAAGTTCGTAATTACGAAGGAGATCACATCCATTGATTTAGGAGGGGCAGATCTGGTTTGTGGATTTGAAAATGGAAGATATAAACCGTCAGTTCCGATAGTACCGTCAATATCGGGAGATCGATAGTCCCGTAGCATTGTGAAGATTGGAGGTGTGTGAACCTTAAAAAGTTGAGGGAAGGCTGCAATCCAAACCCTGGTTTTGGAGAAAGGACACATGGAGGCTCGAGGAGAATTGTGGGATGAAAATTAGTTTGGTTTCAAACCACCTTTGGCTACACCTGCAATTGTGTGTTTTCGTGAGGTCATCACCCAAGGTCACATCCGAGGAGGGGCCGAGAAAAAGGGGCTAAGGCCAACTCTAGGTCTTCGCTAAATCACGAAGGAGAAGGTTGTGGGTATCATAAGACCTGCACCAGAAGCTAAAAGGGCCTTTGTTTGATTAGCAGGTGAGACTATCAGGTCTCAAAGTCTTGTTTGACTTAGAGAATTAGAGAATATTGACCGGAGGGTCGGGCTAAGTCCCAGACTTCCAAAATTAGGAATTGTAGAGGGAAAGGATCTGTTACTGTAAGGAGGACAATTCTTTTGTATTTTTTCTCCCCTTATGGGTGTCTTACAAATTGGTATCAGAGCATGGTTACAACACTTGGCCTACTTGGGATCATGGACGAGTCACTTAAAAACTCTATTTGGAGTACTTTTAAAAGAGTGACACTCTACCTTTCCTCTTTCTAAAAAATTCTGGTTAAAAATGTTATTAAAGAAAAGAATGAAACTTTCTACTGTGTGTGTGCATTTAATAAATTGAATTGTGTATTGTTCATGAACTAATAGACTGTTATCTAACAATAAGTGTTTTTTTCAACACTCGAACAATCATTAAATCATGGGAAAACTTCAAGAATAAAGGATGGTGACATGTCATGTAGTGGGGAATGTCTCCGACAATAGAGACGAAGAATCTGACGAAAGCAGGGAAGCGGAAACCCCTCTCAATCTGGCTAAAACTGTAAGGAACCTCAGGGACGAATTACAAAGTTGCAAGGTTGAAAATGAGAGATTGATAAAGGAGAAAGAAAAAAAATAGAAATTAATGCAGTCTTGTTGCAGAGCTTTTCTGACATATAGGGGAAACTATAGCATGAACCCACAACCATACATGTGGACCGACGACATAAGAAGAGAATTCAAAGTCCACCTGAGATCCGAAAACATGAATCCATAAGTGAGCACACTGGAAGAAGCACCTCGAAGAAGGCCCAACCTGGAGGCAGGGGACACTCATCGGTAGATTCCTCTGGAAAGGAAGTTGGAAAATCCGAAGGATATTCTAGTAGCAAGTAAATCTCACATTCTCAAAGGAAAGGAAAGAAGCGGAAGCATTCCAAAAATCATGATCCTGAAGAATTCAAGAAATCCAAACAACCCTCTTTTGATGGAGACATTATGAGGGGAGAAGAGGATTAAGTTTGGTTGATTGGTTTAAATAAATAGTTCAGAGCCCATGGCCACTCTGAAAAATTGAAGGTTCCAATAACCATCTTTAACCTGAATGGAAAGACTTCCATTTGGTGGGAAGACCTTAGGAATGTGAAAGGATTCCATGAGAAGGACTTGTCATGGAAACAGTGTGATAAATACTTCAGGAAGCAATATCTGTTAGAGAGATACATGGATGGGAAGACTAAGGACTTCAATGAACTCAGGCTAGGGAAACTCACCATAGATGAATTTGTCAATAAATTCCTTGAACTATTGAGGTATGTACCCTACATAAAACATGAAAAAGTGAAAATGCAGTGGTTCATTAGTGGGTTACCTTAGACCTACCAAGACGGGATTGAGTTCGATGAACCAAGGACCTTAGAAGAAACTATCCAAAAGGTGAGGTATTTTTATGAATAGTTTGGGAGTAAGACAAGACCTCACGAGGACTGGAAGAAGATGAGTAGTTCAAGATTCCATAAGAAGGGGTTTAAATCCTCAATATTTAAGAACTATGAAAAATATTCTAGAAGGATCCTTCCTACTAGAAGTGTATATCAGCAAAATTTCCCCTCTCACAGTGGAAATAAACCTTTTAAGACAGTCCCAAAAAATACTGATAACCTAAAGAAGGAACCCTTGAAATGTTGGGGTTATGGAGAATATCATCGATTGAGGGACTTCCCACACATACAACAGAACAATAAGAGAATATACAATATCCAATAAGCTACCACCATCAATGATGTGGCTAGGAGCATGCCACAAATCTATGCATCCTTGGACAATAATCAAGCCGACCACCAAGCTTCAATAGTGGAGCTGGAAGGTATGATCACCAACCATTTAGTTTCTATTTTAATTGACCCAGGTTATAATTTGAGTTATGTGGCCCCTCATACTATTGATAAGTGTAAAATGCAACAAATTATACATGTTAAATTGTGGTTGGTGTAATTAGCCACTGGGACCAAAAGAAAGGTGGCAGAGGTCATACCAGTCTGTCAATTCATCATGGGTGGATTTCCCACCCGAGAGACCCTTACCATACTTCCCCTGGTGTATTATGACATTTTGATTGGTATGGATTGGTTGGCTTCTTATAAAACTAAATTGGACTGTTATCATAAAACTTTAGAATGTGTAAATGAAGAAGGGAGAAAAACGACCCTCCAAGGGACTCAAAAGCATGTCTCAGTGAGACAAATAGCATCCCTTCAAATGAAAAATTATTGCATAAAGGGGTGTTCCTTATATGCCATACAGGTGTTGCAATATGTTGAGAATGAAAAACAAAACCTAGAGGACCACCCCATATTAAGAGAATACAAGGACGTGTTCCCAGAAGAGGTACTAGGTCTACCTCCAAGAAGGGATATCGACTTCTTGATAGAACTTACCCCAGGAACGGTACCAACATCTAGAACACCATATAGAATGAGCATTCCAGAGTTGGTTGAGCTCAAGCTACAGCTAAATGATATGATGGACAAAGGCTACATACGACATAGTGTATCTCTGTGGGGAGCATCTGTCTTGTTTGTGAAAAAGAAATATAGAACACTCTGACTGTGCATAGATTACAGACAACTCAATAAGACAACCATAAAGAACAAGTATCCCTTACCAAGAATTGACGACCTGTTTGACCCATTGGTAGGTGATTACATATTATCTAAGATCGAATTAAGGTCTGGATACCACCAAGTCCGGATTAAGGATGAAGACATCCAAAAAACAACCTTCAGGACGAGGTATGGTCACTATGAATTTGTGGTGGTGCCATTTGGGTTAACCAATTCCCACGCCACTTTTATGTTCTTGATGAATAATGTACTCAACAAATTTCTGGACAAATTTGTATTGGTTTTCATTGATGATATCCTAATCTACTCCAAGAATAGGGAGGAGCACTAAAAACATCTTAGACTCATACTTCAAGTACTAAGAGAGCATCATCTCTACGCTAAGTTTAGTAATTGAGATTTCTTTCAGAAGCAAGTCCATTACTTAGGCCATGTCATATCTAAGGAAGGGGTGGAAGTAGACCCCGACAAGATCATATCTATTATGGAATGGCCTACCCCGAAGGATGTATCTGATATTAGATCCTTCATGGGCTTAGCAACATACTATAGAATATTCAAAAAAGGGTTTTTCAAGATTGGTTGTCCAATCAATGCCCTTCAGAAAAAGGGGATTAAATTCATTTGTACATCAAAATGTGAAGAAATATTTTAGGAACTAAAATACCTCCTTACCCATGCACCCGTGCTAAATATTGCAGACACAGATAATGATTTCCTTGTGTGTATAGATGCCTGGAAGGATGGACTTGGAGGAGTCCTTATGAAAAAGGGATGTGTAATTTTCTATGTGTACAGGAAATTAAATGAACATGAGATCAATTATGTGACCCATGACCTAGAGTTGGTTTCCATAGTACATGCTTTAAAAATGTGTAGGCACTACCTCCTGGGTAGGATATTTGTTCTTATGACAGACCATTGTGGATTGAGACACTCGTTTGATCAACCAAAACTCAATGCAAGGAAAGCTAGGTGGATGGCTCTCCTAAGTGAATTCGATTTCGAAATCAAACACATAAAAGGAAAGGAAAATAGGGTGGTTGATGCCCTTAGCAGAAGTATAAAAATTATTCATCTAGCAGCAGTAAGCATCCATGAAAAAAATGTCAAGGAAAGAATTAGAAATGCACAAGAGATAGATGTATTCTTCAAGACCGTGACTTCATACCTAAGGCAAGAGCCTACAAGGATAAATTATGAAGGGTACTAGATGCTCGAGGAAGGGCTGCTGACTTACAGAAACATATTGTATATTCCAAACTGTGACGACTTGAAGAGGTTCATAATGGTTGAACTACATAAGATACCATATACTGGTAACTCAGGATATCATAAGATGATCATGACCACTAGGAAACAATTCTATCGACCTGGATTGAATAAAGACATAGCTAAATATTTAGCTAAGTGCCTAGAATGCCAACAAGTTAAGGTAGAACACCAACATCCAGAACGATTGTTACAACCCCTATCAATCCTAGAATGGAAATGGGAAACCAATTCCATGGACTTCATCACTGGATTACCAAAGTCGACCAAGCAAAATAATTCCATCATGGTTGTGGTGGACAAATTGAGTAAGTCTTCTCATTTCGTTCTTGTCAAATCCACTTGCAAGGCCATAGATATTGCCAACATCTTCATGAATAATATATTTAGACTGCATGGAATGCCCAAGGAAATTGTATCTGATCGAGATACCAAATTCACTTCATGATTTTGGAAATCCCTAATGGATGGTTTTGAGATAAATTGTTGTTTAGGATGGCTTATCACCCTCAAACTGATGGACAGATAGAAAGACTGAACCAAATAGTAGAAGACATGCTAAGGATGCATGTAATGCATCAGCCTAAGAAGTGGGAAGACTACCCACAATTGGTAGAGTTTGCCTACAACAACGGTTATCGGGAATCATTGAAGATGAGCCCTTTTGAAGCCCTATATGGTAGACAGTGCAAGATTCCAATTAGCTGGAGTAACCCGGTGGATAGAATTACAATCAGACCTAAAATGCTGAAAGAAATGGAACAACAAGTGGTTCAGATATGACAAAATCTGAATATTTCTCAAGATAGACAAAAATATTACGCCAACAGAAAGAGGACTCCCAGAGAGTTCAAGACCAGAGACCATGTCTATCTCAGATTTAGACCCAAGAAGAGTTACCTGAGAATGGGAACCTGTTCCATATCGGTGCCTCAATATTGTGGAACCTTTGAATTCTTATATAGAGTGGGACTTGTAGCCTACAGGATAACACTCCCTCCCACTGTAAAGGAACATAATGTTTTTCATGTTTCATTATTGAAGAAATATGTACATGATGCTAATCATATAATTGACTAGTCGGTGATCTAGGTGGAGTCGGAGGGAGAATTCCTACCAGAACCCCAATGCATATTATACAGGAAGGAAACCTCACTTAGGAACCGAGCCATTGCACAGGTCAAGGTGCAGTGGAAACACGTGAGGCTACGTGGGAAATGGAGGATGCCATGAGACAGGCATATCCAATTTTGTTTACTGCTATTTATACATGTCATGTTGACAGATAAAACATCGAGGATGATGTTCCTTTAAGGGGGGTGAAACTGTAACACCCTATTTCCCCCAGTCTGTAAATATAATTATATTGGCCAAGGAACTATGGAAAACCTAAAAGTGTGAATGTTTGATTTGATGGACCTTTCTACAAAGTTCGATGAATGTAAATTTTGTTATTTTAATAGAAAATGGTTACGTGTTGCATGACTTCTAAAAGAGGGGATGTGCTAAGAAAAAACCATGAATGCTATGAAAGGTGTTGGAGGGGACCCATAATGGCTGCGTTGACCTCCATTGAACCAACACCATGCTGGAATTAATTTCTCAGATCATAACAACCCTCTGACCCAAGAATGAATTACAGTTGGGATGGTAGGTGGGAATATATCCTCAAGAGTTAATGAGGAGATGGGGTATACTGTCCATTTGTAAGGCATCCAGACCTAACAATGGACTGGGAATTCAAGCCACACACAATCTTGTTAAGGAAGGAAAGGAAAAAAGTGTGGTGGGAAGAGGAAGACCTGTGGAAAAATATAGAGAGGAGAGCGAAAACTCTCGAGCCTGAGGAAGGACTGAAAGAGTAACAATGAGTTCTGATAACGGAAAATAGAGATTGAGCTAGGAGAAGGAGAGAAACCTTCATCCTTATCTATTTTTGTATTCATAGAAGGAGAGTAACCTTCATCCCTAACTTCTGTTGAGTTGGAAGTAAGAGATTGAATCTCAAAGCATCGTGGCTTAACCTCGGGGGTGGCCAGTGATAAATCCATTGGGAGTGGCTGAGCCTATGGTTGGGTGGAAACAAGCACCCCTTTCAATAGTCTCATCACGCTCTATGGTTCTAATAAGTTTTTTCTTGCCTTATGCTTTGAATTGTAAATAATGGATTCATGCGAGTATTTACATGTCAATAAAGATTTATTTCTCTGTATTAAATGATTTAGTTATGAGTATGAGTTCGTTCCCTTAAGAACCTATATTTCAGTTTGATTTTCCATATGCCCCAGTTTAATCACTCGAAGGCACTTTCCCCAGGAATTTACATCACCGTTCCAGATTCAGAGAAATCCTCTAGGCATAGCTACTATTTTGGTAACCTCACAAGTTACTTTCCCTTGATTCATAGTTTAAAGCTCTACGAGTTGGGAAGGTGTTCCCTTCAGACTAGTAGTTTAGGAGAATCTGAGCTAGTGCCTATTCCCTTAACCAAAAACCTGACTAAGATAAAGGATCATAACCCAAGAGTTATATGAATATCCATGTAACTTGGGTCTAGGAAACTTGGAGCTCGAGGCTCTGAGATGTCAAATTGCATGATAGTCAAGTTGAACCCTACAATTTCTGTGAACCGTCGATCATTGTTGACCTTCGATCCAAGTTTGACGTGATCCTTGAAAAGTAAGGAGCTCATGGGACAGGGAAATATTTAAGGAGATCAAGCTCAGAAGAGATAACGCTTTCAGAAGTGCAGATGAAATCCAAGAGATGAGCCCGTAGGAGGAGAAAAGGTTGAATCCTTAGAGCACTCAGAAAATATTCTAAGTTGGAGAAAGTCAGAAGCTTAGGAGGACAAGAGACAATAGTCATTGAATCACAGTGTAAAGGATCAAGAGCCATCTAATCAGAGTAAGGTGAACGAGCCTTAGCACTTCACACACGCAAGAGAGAGAACTTAACAAGGTTTGATACTTGAGATTTCTGAATCTCGGAGAGCCAGAAATCTGAAGTAAATATCAACCATCTGATTAGTCAGAGTGAATCTGAATCATGAGATCGTCTGAAATAAATCTCAGGTGTCGGATCACCCAAAGTGAATCTGAGTCCTCAAAGTTTAGTAGCAACATGGCATAGATCTATGAGTTCTGGGTAAAGTCATGAAGTAATTCATAGCCATCATATCTAGAGGGACACGTGATGACAGATCGTAGACTTCGAAGAAATCACCTCGAGAGTTTCAGATTGATAGTTGAAACTCCTGAAGCCTGAAACGTCAAAGAGTCAAAGCCCCGAAATAAATATGAACCTTCAGATCCAGAGGATAGGTGGTGTGAATATCTAGATTTCATTCAAAGACCCGAAGTAAACGTCCACCGTTGGATTGTCTGAAGTAGATATGAACCGTCAGATCTAGAGAAAACGTGGCATGAATCTATGGACTCTGGGTAAAGTCCCAAAGTAATTCATAGTCGTCAGATCTAGAGGAGACGTGACGTGAATATATGGACTCTGGGTAAATACCCAAAGTAATCCTTGATTGTCAGATGAAGTGGACACACGTCAATGGATTATAACCTTTGGATAAAAGCCATTGGGAAAAAGGGGGAAATTTGATATTTGAGATCTTAGAAGTCCAGAGACCCAAAGGAGATCTCGACCATTGATCTAGTTGAAAGGTCAAACACCCGAAGTAGAAGCAAGGCCATTGATTTAGGAGGACAAGTGCTCGCAGATCATCAAGTCTAAAAGATTGATGTATGGAGGAAAGCAAGGTTTGAGTTTTTAAAAGTCTGAAATCTGAAATTACAAAGGAGATCACATCCGTTGATTTAGGAGGGGCAGATCTGCTCCATGGATTTGAAAAGGGTAGATCTAAACTATTAGTTCTGATAGTATCGTCAAGATCAAGAGATCGATGATCCCATAACATTGCGGAGATCAGAGGTGTGATAAATTTAAAAAGTTGAGGGCAGGCCGCAATACAAACCCTGATTTTGGATAAAGGACACGTGAAGGCTCAAGAATAATTGCGGGCCGAAAAGTAGTTTGGTTTCAAACTGACTTTGGTCGTGCCAAAAGTTGTGTTTTTGCGTTAGGTCATCACCCAAGGTCACATCTAAGGAGGGGTTGAGAAAAAGGGGCTAACACCAACTCCGATTCTTCGTTGAAGCACAAAGGAGAAGGTCACAGGTATCATAAGACCTGCTCCAGAAGCCGGAAGGGCCTTTGTTTGATTAGGAGGTGAGACTATCAGGTCTCAAAGTCTTGTTGGACTTAGAGAATTAGATAATCTTGAATGGAGGGTCGACTTGATTCCTAGACTTCCCAAATTAGGAATCGTAGCGGGAAAGGATATGTTCCTGTAAGGAGGACATTTTTTTTTCCCCCTCGTTGGTGTGTTACATCATGCTTTTGAGGTGGTGAGACTGCCTAAAACTGAGTATACAATGACAAAATTCCCAACAACACAGTGCCACTATATGGTCCATGGTAGGGTGTTGACCCTAGTTCTATTAGGAGGGGCAGAGGCATTTCCCACCATCTATCCTATGAAACCTAGAGTCATGGGAGGATGGTGTTAGCTCACGCTCCCCTAGATGTGTGATGATGACTTCCAGTTACCTGATGGGGATGTTTGGTCAAGAGAGTTGGCACTTCCGCCTATGGGTTCTATTTGGACTCAGGTCAATATAGTTGACGCTAAAAGATAGTCCAACAGAGGAAGGATAGGGATGGAAGATGGAAGTAAGTTAGGGAGGAAGGATGAATAGAATTAGTTGAGAGTGTGTGGGGATTTCTCCTTATAGTAGAATTTATTTTTTTCCTCTTTTTGAATTTATTTTTATGTATATATGTATATTTATAATTGCTTAACTGAACTACAATTATCTAAGTGAATGTTGTTTGTGCTAAATTATTATAATTGAGGGATTTTGCGAACATTTTAAATGATTTACTATATTTTATGAAATGAATGGTCTTGTTGATTAGATTGTATGGATACAAGAATTACTATAGGTGTGATAATGATTGTCATTAGTACATGTGTGAATCATGTATGTGTTTGCTATACATGCATTCCTTGCACATGTACACTAGTATGTGTTACAAATCAAAATTAATCATTTCGATGATGACCTATTGTCGTCATTACAAGTGTCACAAGTGTCACATTTTGGCCACAAGTGTCGCAAGTGTTGCATACATCATACAGTCATATTGCCCATGTCGTGTCTCGAATGACATCACAAGGAACACTTGAAGACACCCTCAGAGACTGGTTAAAGAAGAAGAAATTATTTAATGAAGAGTACAAATCTTTTTCCATTAAAAAAACGCACTTAAAAATTAATTTTGAAGGCCAACGCTCCCCTACCCACTGTCAGGGGGTGTCAGCCCTCCCTACCCTTTTTGGGGGGAGCGTTCCAGCACTCTGTGCACCCTTCTGGGGGAGCACTGGGATTTTTTAAGGAAAGTTTGGGCAGCGCTCCACTACCCACTGTCAGGGAGTGTCAGCACTCCCTACCCTTCTTTGGGGGAGTGTTGCAACACTCTGTGTCCCATTCCAAGGGAGCCTTGGGCTATTTGAGGAAATCTTGGGATGTTGAGGAAAATCAAGGAAAAATCCCCCTCGTCTCTGGAGTTGGTTGGATTCGAATATGCAGTCAAGGATGGATCTTAGGGAAGATCCACAAATGATGGAGAAGGATCCTTAACCTATCCCAAGAATCTCTAAGGCGGTTGGGTCTCTCCAAGCTTATATAAGGAGGCCTTCTCATGGAGATTGAGACATACCTAACTTATGATCTCATGACAAGTGGTATTTAGTAGGACATTAAAGGAATCAAAATTATGATATCATAAGGGAGATAATCAGTGAAGCATGGTCATTTTTATTGTGGATTATCGGAGCAACGAGTTGGACAAGGAGAGCTTCGTGAGGCTGTTGCAACTTCATCAAAGGTTTGTAAGTATTGCTATGGAGTTCTCATTAATACATGTTCTTGGCCTATTTATTTCAAGGTTGTGTATGCCTACATGAACCTATCTTTGATAGATATATCTAGTTTTGAATTAATCATGGTAGAATAGGACGTTTTTTTGTCTTTGTTGTTATTGGATTGTAGGACTTGTTGAAGAGCTTGGGGATCAAAGCTCAACTTGGAATGGGAAAGGAAAAACATCATAAAAAGGTACATCTTCTTCCTTTTCTCTATTTGATTGAATTAGATAGGTTTAAAACAATGTCAGTGACCAAAGTTAGCAACTTTATGTCTTGATCTTAGAGATTTAGGGTTCAAGAGGAAATCCACTTGTCTGTAGGGGGAGTTTCCTGTAATAGAAATTGGTGACTCTGAGGGGGATCGAAGATTTCAGTTTTTCTTTCCTTCCTTGGTCTTGTTTTTTGTCCTTTTCTCACCTTTAGATCTTATTCACGCTATTTTTATGATTCTTAGATGTTTTATTGGCTCTTGGATTCATCTTATACACACTAAATTTCTGGATTTTTTTGAGTTTTTTTTTATTATTTTTGGGCATTTGTTTTAGTTCTGGGAGCCTAGCACTCCCCTGCCTCTACCACTAGAGTGCTGACACTCCCTTGAAATCTCCCACAGAGCATTGCAATGCTCTGGTACCCTTGACACCATAGCGATGGTCTTTTTCGGCTTAAAATTATTTAGAGAATCCCTCTCTGAGTGTGACTTTCCAATACCATCTCAGTCTGTCCTTGTTTAGCCTCCAAATATTTGATTTCTAGGGATTCATGATGTTTGGATTGGATTTTTGACATCTATTTTCCTTGCTTTGAGTCACTCTTCTTCCTGGAGATTTGGGGTCGATCTACTTCTTTCTCACTTATCTGATTGAATGAAAGTTGTTGTAAGGAAATTCAAAGATCTATCCACTGTTTAATTTTGATATTTGAGGTCTTTTATCCAAGAATTTTCTTCTTGTTTCTTGTTTGATCACAACAAGGGTGTGTTTTTGTTTATGTGAAGTTTTCTTTTGATTGCTTAAATCTCACAGATCTTGAAGTCTGTTTAACATAGGAAGCTTTACCTCAAACTGATTATCAATCACATATAAACAAAAGGATATTTTTTCATGTTTGGTTTTTGGATATTGGAACCAATTTATGAACATTTTAGCATTGTATTGGATTATTGATTGAGAAAAATTGCATGAGGTCATTGCATCTTAGTGTTTGATGGTGAAAGGAAAATCCATTCTCCTTCCCTTAAATAAACAATCATTGAAATAAAATACTACTTATCATTTCTTATGCATGTTTTGGGAATTGAGTTATAATATCATCGGGTTTCACTCTCATACACCTTTGAGTAAACAAAAACCTTAAAATCAAGCGCTAAACTAAAATTTGTCAGACATTTTTTCTGTTAGAAAACCTACATTAGATTAAGGTGTAGGGATTTGGAATAGGTTGAAAGGATAACTTTCCAAAGCTTTCAAACAAACTTAGCATCTTGTGATAGGGAGGGCAAATCCAATTTTCATTTAAGCTTACTGGGATCCCCCTCTCACACAGGGGTTATGCACGAGGTCACATTCAGGAGAGTTACAGAGATTATCCCTCCGTGTTTCAACCATTCATAGTAGTCAAATCGTATATTGGGGGTTCTTCTTGAGGCTCAACTGTCTTCATTTGGTCTCGGTGCTTTGTGAACTCCAAATCCATTCAGGGTAATATGGAGTTCTACCGGTCCATTTGTCCTTAGTTCTGTTGAAGGATTTCAGACTTGTTATCCTTCCCATACGTTCGGAATGGATTGTCGATTGTACCCTCCCAGGGGATGAATGGGAGTTGGTGACCTTAGTATCCATAATATTCAGGGTCTTACACAAGGTGACGGTGAAGGGAAGTCTCACTATACTTGGAACAGACGTTGGTCAAACTCACTCGGGTTCCTTGGAGGGTAAATCCACAATTACTATGTGGAATCTTGCACCAAGGTGTAAGTCCATTAAGTAGTTTGCCAACGTAATTGATCCACCCGCTCTATCCCCGTCCCTTCCTATTTTTATCTCGTGATGTTGGATTTCATCACCAACTAGTGGTTTCATCGTGGGAAGTTTTGTTTGATTTTTTTCTTCTTAGATTCATAGCGTGTGTTGTTTGCTTCACTTAGTGGACCTTAGGTCGAGTCAATGTTAATGGCATCAACTCCTGGGAGTACCAATGGAGGAACCCCTTGTCCTAGGGAATCTTACACCTTTCCTTATTTTGGAAACATTGGTCCTCCGTACATTGCCACACTGAGTCGTCCAAGACTCACCATCGGATTACCAGTTTGCTTCTTCCCCACTCTGGTGATATCGATCCTCCCAGTGCTTCAACTACACCTAATGCTTCATATGTAAATACACCACCCACACATCAACCTCATGACGAATTTTCTTCTTCTTCACCCTTTAAACCTCCTTCCCTTTCTCCTTCTTCGCCTACTGAAATCTCTAAAGCAAGTAGCCAGGTTGATAGGAAGAAGAAGAAATGGAAAGAGAAGAAGAATAAGAACCCGCAAAAGGACCAAGACTCCAACCATATCAAATGTTGGATCCAAGCAACCAGCTACTATTCATTGTACTGGGAGTGTTGATGAGGTCGATAAGATTAAAACGAAGAATTTGAAACCCAAATTCCCTTGCAGTCTTTATAAGGGTGACCACTTTCTAAGGGATTGCCCTGGTCTTCCTAAGGTCTTATAAATGTGGTCCTCCACATCATCGACCTCTGCTAGACATGCTGGTGATGCCCCGTTAACTAGTGACATCAAGGTTGGTAAGAAGAAGATAATTGTTAAATTTCCTTGTATGTTATGCGAAGGTGATCATTATTATCAACTTTGTCCTCGTATGGAAGTGGCTTCTTCTCTTTTGGAAAAGATTCAACTTCCAAATGGTTATCGTAAGGTTTCCCCCAACCCATCATTAGTTGATGGAATGGTTAATCCGGTTCCATCCCCGGTCAATCTGGTTGATCAGGTGGTAAATCTAGTTTCATCCTCAGTTGAACCACTGACCAAAGTAGCTGATCCAGTTTCGTCATCGATCAGCCCCACTTTTCATTTCAAAAGTGAAACCCAAGTGACTGATCGAATTTCTTCATTGGTCAGTCCCACCCTTCATCTAAAGAGTGCTAACATGGTCAATCCCACTCCTCCTCTGATGAGTGCCAAAGTGGTTTCTCTGGTCCCTTCATCGATCAGTCTTGTTGATCATGTCATCAATATGGTCACGTCCTTAGTTGAACTAGTTGACAAAGTGGTCGATCCGATCCCAACTTTGGTCAATCCCTCTCTCTCGTTAGAGAGTGCAACCCAAGCGGTCGATATGTTTCCACCTGTTGATCCCATTATCCCCTTGGAGAATGAAACCCAAGTGGTCGATTTGATGTTGTTATCAATCGATCCTACTCTCCCGCTATAGAGTAAACCCAATTATGCCCACGTTTTTCTCATTGATACAGAATCTACCGTGCTAGGAGGAATTCCTCCCTCTCCTGTTAAACCCCCTCCAAGTAATGAGGCCCAAATTTTTGATTGGGGTGTGCTAACTAGACCTTGTCTTCCCTCTCACATTCCCTTCAAGATTAAAATGCAGGTTTGTGTTCGCGGCATTCCTCATGCGTTGATAGATGAAGGTTCATCCGTTAGTATTTTTTCCTCTATTGCTTGTCAAGCTTTGGGTTATCCTCAGCTTGTTCTAGTTACCTAGACTCTGTTCTCTTTTAACATAAGAACCAGTCACCTTTTAGGGATCCTTCCTCAGTTTCCCATAACTTTGGGAGGGAAAACTATCTTTATTGATGTTATGGTATTCTAGGACCCCTTGGATTTCGATTTACTCCTTGGGAGAGATTATGTCTATTCCATGAAAGATATTGTGTCCACTCTCTTTTGTGTGATATATTTCCCTCACGATGGAAGAATGATGACTATTGATCAACTTTCGTTCGTTGGCCCTGACTTGACCATCAACCCAATGACCTCCCTAAACAGGTCTTATATGCAGTCGGTATCACCCATGCCATAGGTCAATTATGTGGCATTGTCTCCCATGACTTCAACTTCTGATGACTTAGATCTGGTAGTTAACATGGTGATCTCTTCATTAGGGCTATTGGAGCCTAATATCCTTACCCCTGATGAGACACTCAACATGTGTTCCTTCTAGAGTATTGTTCTTCCATCCATTGAAGATCTCTTGGAAGCCAAGACCGATTTTTGTCCCTTGACATGGTTTCCTTCCAGAGAATTATCCTATTGGAAACCATGATCAAGAAAAAGTCATGAGCATAGTTTCTCTTATTTGTGTCAAGCTTGTTAAAAAATGAAACAGAGGCTATGAGCATAGTTTTCCTCTCTGTAACAAGCTCGTTAAAAATGAAACAAAAAATTGGGGATTGAACCCAAAGCCTTGAGCATTGTTATTTTCTTGTGTCGAGCTCGTTAAAAAATGAAACAGTCACCTCTCATACCAAGTCGAGTCTTTCATTAGGTCTCATTTTTGAACCTTCATTTCATTCACTTGAATCCTTTTTCTCCATCTAGTACAGAAATTGGTGACAACCTCAAAGTCGGTGAATGAATTGAAGCTTGGGGGGCATGTATCCAACCTTTGATTATCATTCTGGAGTTATTTCACTAGATTTTCAAGTTGGGGGCAGAGTACCAACCATCCATGGGTATCCTGTATCCCTACCTTTGGAAATTAAGTTGGGAATTTACAGGCATGGCTTAATTTTGTTTCAAGCTTGTGTAAAAATGAAACCAATACTGAGCTTAGTTTTTATTCTTTCTCACACTCGAAAAAAAAATGAGAATGTAATCGAGTAGACTTTTATCTATTTTTCAGACTTGCATGGATACATGAAAAAGAAACTCCCTAAAGTCATCTTTAAGCTTTTTTCCAACTCTCTAAACATGAAAAGATTGCCGAGTGATCTTGCTTCCTTTCCCACTCATTAAAAGGTTTGAAAGGGTGTCTTTTGAGTGATAATTTATCTCTTTTTCGGCCTCGCAAGACTAATATTACGAAAAAGGACAACTCTTGAGTCATATTTAAGTTCTTTTCAAACTCTCTACACATGAAAAATCATCGAGTTTACCTTCTATGGACTCGTTAAAAAAAACATACATAGAAGGGCCCATACAGGACCGAACCCTTACTTCTTCCAGTTCATTAAACAAAGGAAGAGGGACTTACCGAAGGTGAGTTATATCGAGCATGTGTTACCCTCCTTGATCTTGTTAAATCAAAAAGAGGTACTCATCTGTCTGGATGGGGGGGAATTTGAAGGAAGAAAGCCAAGCAATTTTTGAAAACATCACCAGTCACTCTTACAGTTGCCCTTGAACACGACACTTTGTCTTTGAATACATTTTAATCTGTTGAACCTCTACACTGAACCAATCCTCTGAGTTTTTTTACTTCTTTGGGTCACCTGATGAAAGTCACAGTGTCCATTGCATCATCATGTTTTGGTCTTTAATCTCTTTTCAGACTCTTTAAACATGAAAATATTTCTGAGTAATCTTGCTTCCTTTACCACTCGTTAAAAGGTTTGAAAGGGCTTCTTTAGAGTGATAATTTATCTCTTTTTTAGCCTCGTGATACTAATATTACGAAAAAGAACAACACTGAATTCATCTTTAAGTTCTTTTTAGACTCTCTAAACATGAAAAATCACCGAGTTTACCTTCTCTGGACTTGTTAAAAAATCATACATTGAAGGGCCCATACGGGACCAAACCCTTACTTCTTCTAGTTCGTTAAACAAAGGAAGAGGGACTTACCAAAGGTGAGTTATATCGAGCATGTGTTACCCTCGTGGAGCTCGTTAAATAAACAAGAGGTACTCGTCTATCTGGATGGGGGGGAAATTTGAAGGAAGCAAGCCAAGCAGTTTTTGAAAACATCACTAGTCACTCTTAGAGTCGCCCTTGAACATGGCACTTTTTCTTTGCATACATTTTAATCCATTGAACCTATGCACTTAACCAATCCTCTAAGTTTCTTTACTCATTTGGGTCACCCGATGAAATTCACAGTGTCCATTGCATCATCATGTTTTGGTGCATGTCATGTTTCTGTTCTTGTGCCTCAGTGTTCAAGGGAAGTATCTGCCTCGAGAGTCAACCATCAAAAATATATTGTTTCAATACCCATGTCAGTTCATATTCATTTGATCTACCAATTTACATCTCTATGTCAGTTTCGTGTCGTTGAACTGGATTACATCAAGGCCCTCCTACGACGAGTCTATTCCTGTGGACCTCAACACATTATCCAGTAACTAGACTTAGAAACTAGTTAGTACCTTCGGACATGCATGCCTCAATGGAAGGCCTCCTTACTTATGACAGTGGGTTTACATCATTGACCCCTGATCAGGTGATTCCATGGATGTTCGAATTCAACTCATCTATTCACATTCCCTAGAATGTACTAGGGTACCTTGGGAATCGTTGACATTAATGGTGATTTCCCTTACACTTGTTAACGGTTTACCTCATTGACTAGTAATCAAGTGGTTTCTACCATGTTCGACATCAGGACATCTATTCACATGGTGAGACTCGTACTGCATCAGGATCAATAAGAAGACCCTAGGTTGAGTGATCAATCTAGTATGTACTTTGCCCAGGTTGCGACAAAGTTTATCTTGAATATTGACACATGTACTGTCACATAGATCCACTTTGTATTGGTCTGTGGCTATGTATTGTCATCTCGTAGATCCACTGTGTATTTTTCATGGCTACAATAAGTTCATGTCATGGAAGTATAGGTCGACATTGTATCTTTGGTGGCTATACTCTTTGTTAATATAATTATGGATCCGCAGTGTATCTTATGGCGACCATACCTTGCAAGTCTTTATCACCCAAGCATAGGTATGTCTACCTAAGGTTTGAAACATGTCATAATATTTGTTTGATTTTTGTGTGCAGCTTGTACCAGGTTCTCCGCGTCCATACCCTTACTCAAAAAAGTCTACAAAGTACTTCAGTCATCATTTTTCGTCTTCTAACTTTGCATTTTGCGGGGAAATCTGTTACACATCAAAATTACTCATTTCAATGATGACCAATTGTCAACATTACAAGGGTTGCAAGTGTTGCAGACATCATACAGTCATATTGCCCATGTTGTGTCTTGAACGACATCACAAGGAACACTTGAAGACACCCTTAGAAACTAGTTAAAGAAGAAGAAATCATTTACTGAAGAGTACAAATCTTTTGCCATGATAAAAACCCACTAAAAATGAATTTTGAAGGCCAACACTCCCCTACCCATTGTCAGGGAGTGTCAGCACTCCCTACCCTTCTTTGGGGGAGCATTCAAGCACTCTGTGCACCCTTCTGGGGGAGCGCTGGGATTTTTTAGGGAAATTTTTGGTAGCGCTCCCCTACCCATTGTCAGGGAGTGCTAGCGCTCCCTACCCTTCTTTGGGGGTGTCCCATTCTGAGGGAGCCCTGGGTTGTTTGAGGAAATCTTGGGCTGTTGAGGAAAATCAGGGAAAAATCCCCCTCATCTCTGAAGTTGGTTGGATTCGAATATGCGGTCAATGATGGATCTTAGGGAAGATCCACAACTGATGGAGAAGGATCCTCAACCTATCCCAATAATATCTAAGGTGGTTGGGTCTCTCTAAGCTTATATAAGGAGGCCTTCTCATGGTGAAATAAAACATGGAGATTGAGAGATACCTAACTTATGATCTCATGAGAAGTGGTATTGAGGAGGACATTGAAGATATCAAAATTATGATCTCATAAGGGAGATAATCATTGAAGCATAGTTATTTTGATTGTGGATTATTTGAGAAAGGGGTTGGACAAGGAGAGCTTGGTGAGGTTGTTGCAACTTCATCACCGATCTGTAAGTATTGCTATCGAGTTCTCATTAATACATGTGCTTGGCCTGTTTCTTTCAAGGTTGTGTATGCCTACATGAACTTGTTTTTGATAGATACATCTAGTTTTGAATTAATCATGGTATAATAGGAATTTGTTTTGTCTTTGTTGTTATCGGATTGCAAGACTTGTTGAAGATATTGGGGATCAAAGCTCAACTTGGACTCGACAAGGACAAACATCGTAAAAAGGTACATCTTCTTCCTTTTCTCTATTTGATTGAATTAGCTAGGTTTAAAAGGATGTCAGTGACAAAAGTTAGCACCTTTCTGTCTTGATCTTAGAGATTTAGGGTTCAAGAGGAAATCCACTTGTATGCAGGGGGATTTTCCTATAATAGTATGTACAAGTGTTTTTAAATTGATGATGTAGTTTATTTGATGTGGATGTATGAACCATGTGTCATTTCCCTTGTATTGTAAATTAATGTATCTTCGGAACGAAGTTTCTTGAAGGGTGGGTGTATGTAACAAACCTAATTAATTATTTAATTATCATGGTTGTTAAATTTAATTTAATTAATTATTAAAATAAATTCATTGAGTCTTTTATTATAATATTATTAAATTGGTAGGTGAAGTAATTAATGGGAGGGATAAGGTTGTTGAGTAATTAATGGGGGGATATGGCAATTTGGGAATTGAATGAGGGAGAGGGATTCCAGGGAGGAGGATAAGGAAGAGGGGAAAGGACTTGGAGAGGGGTCTTGTTTTGTTTGTGTTTTTTGGAGGAGAAATTGGGGCAAGAAGGAGGAAGAAATTATGAAAGGAGGAGGAGATTGGTGAAAAGATTGGTTTTTTTCGGAACTCTATAGGGACATTGTTGTTGCTGGAAATTTTGGGCTTGGGGGCCAAGAAACCGCAAGGATACCTGGAGCTAGGGAGCCAGAGAGGCCATTCCTAGTTGGCTGGGAGTTTAATATTCAATTTGGGGAAAATTGGGAAATAGAAAGGATAATCAGAAAAGGGGGATAAATCAACTAATATACATGTTGAGGTATGTATTTTATGGTTTTTACTAGTTGATATGTTGCTATTATGTTTTTGTTGTTATATTTCTTGTTAAAAAGAAAATCATGAAAGGAAAACATTGAACTAAATTGAATTTATTTTAGTAGAAGATTAGTAGATATTTATTTATTTTGAGGCTCTGTATGGAAGGCCTTACACATGTTACAACAATGACAAAAACCCTAGGTGGATTAGGTTTGTCCACTTTAGGTTTTTACACTTTCTAACTTCCTAAGTGTGACTGCTCCAAAATCCAACTGTTTTCTTCTTTGATCCACCTCTTTCATCCTTCCTTTGACTCTCCTTCTTTCATGACATTGATTTTCCCTGTTTTCCAGTGTGTGCTCCTTTTCTGGTCCATTTCCTAACTGCCTCATTAATTGTTGTGCTTTTCTGAAAAATCATTTGCACCAACAACCATGCTATTCATTTACAACCAGGAAGTGCACCACCTAACATTAGGCCTTATAGGTATCCATATGTACAAAAGAGTAAGATTGAGCACATGATCCAAGAAATGTTAGAGGTCGACATCATTCAACCTAGCCAGAGTTCTTTCTTTTCACTAGTAGTGATGGTTACAAAAAAGGATGGATCATGGCATGTGTTTCCAAATTATAGACATCTCAACAAAATGACCATTAAAGATAAGTTGCATATTCTTGTCATTGATGAATTATTAAATGAATTGCATGGATAAATTTTCTTTACTAAGTTGGATCTTTGTTTGGGATATCATCAAATAAGAATGAGGTAAGAATACATTCCTAAAACAACCTATAGAACACATGGAGACCATTATGAGTTTTTGGTTATGCCATTTGGACTTATTAATGCACCGTCAACATTTCAAATCTTGATGAATTCTCTTTTCAAACCCTTCCTTAGAAAATGTGTGTTAGTATTTTTTAATGACATACTAATCTATAGAAAACCTTGGGAAGAACATGTACAACATGTTGATAGAGTATCACAACTATTGGAAGAGAAACAAATTTATGCAAACACTTCCAAGTGTGTATTTGGAGTTTAAGAAGAGGACTATTTGGGTCATATTGTATCTCATGAAAGTGTCAAAGTGTACCCTAACAAAATTAAATTAATAAGGGAATGAACAATTCCAAAAACCTTGAAGAAACTTAGAGAATTCTTAGGATTTACATGCTATTACCATAAGTTCATCAAGAACTATGGTTTAATAAAAACACCTCTAACATCATTGTTAAAGAAGGAAACATTTTGTTGGAATAAAGAAGAAACCAAATATTTTGAAAAACTTAAGGAGGCTATGTGTATGAAACCTTTCTTGGCCACACTTGACATCACCAAAACGTTTATTGTGGAGTGTGATTCCTCGGGACATGGAATTAGTGTGGTTTTAATGCAAGAAGGAAGGTCTGTTGCCTTTGAAATCAACCAATGCAAAGGTAAAAAACATTACTCAAACCCATTTGTGAAAAAGAAATGTTGGCCATAGTACATGCAATTAAGAAATGGTGCCCTTACATAATAGGAAGACACTTCAAAGTAAAAATAGATCATGATATTTTGAAGTACTTCTTGGAGAAATGATTATCTTTATAAGAGAAAAAAAATTGGTTAAAAATATGTCAATTTCTGACTTTGGAATTATCTACAAAAAAGGAAAAAATAATATTATGGCATGTGCGCTTTCAAGGAAAGAAGAAGAAACAGAGGGTTCACTATATGGTATTTCCATTCCATAATATGATTGGTTGGAAGAAGCAAGGATAGAATGCAAGCAAGATCAATAGGTATGGGAGATCATTCAACAACTACAAGAGGACCCTAATGGATTAGATAAGTTTTCATGGAAAAATAATTTTCTATGGTATCATGATTGATTACATTTATGTAATAATTCCCAACTCAAACAAAAGGTCCTTATTGAATTACACACTTCTCCTATAGGAGGAAATTTGGGGTTCTTGAAAACTTACCATAGGATCAATAAGTATTTTTTCTGGGAAGGTCTTAAAATTGATGTTTAAAAGTTTGTGGCTGAATTGTAGTTTTCCAACATAACAAGGGAGAGACAATCAAGATGTCAGGTCTCCTACAACCATTATCTATACCAAGTCAATATTCGGAAGAAATTTTAATGGATTTTATTACAGTTTTACCCAAATCTAAAGGAAATACTTGTATCATGGTAGTAGTGGATCAACTAACAAAGTATGCCCATTTTTCTCTCTTTCTCGTCCTTTTAAAGCAAGTATTGTAGCCTCAACATTCATGGAAACAATTTAAAATCTCCATGGAGTCCCCAAGATTATTGTAAGTGACCAAGATCCATTTTTCACTGGAAATTTTTAGACTAAAATATTTTCTTGTTTGGGTACTCAATTGATCAAAACTCATCTTACCATCCCGAATCCAATGGGAAAATTGAGATTTTTAATAAATGTCTAGAAGTGTATTTTAATTTATTTGCATATGATAAACAAACACAATGGGTAAAGTGGTTTCCCTAGGTAGAATGGTGGTACAACACATCCTTCCATACTTCATCAAAAATTTCCCCATTTATGAAACTTTATGGATATCATCCTCCTTCCATCACATTTCCCTTGATAGGGAGTGCGAAGGTTCAAACAATGGAGGACCTCATAGGGAACCAACAAGAGGTTCTCAAACCATTGAAGGACAACTTCATTAAGAAACAAAATAACATGAAACAACAGGCATGTCAACATCTCAGTGAAAGGGAATTTGAAGTGGGCGATTGGGTATTTTTGAGGGTACAACCATATAAATATATGTCCCTCAAGAAACAAAATAAGGACAATAAATTAGCACTGAAATATTATGTCCCCTATAAGGTGTTGCAGAGGATTGGAAGTATGGATTACAAATTCAAGTTTCCTCCATCTTCACATGTACAATCAGTGTTCTGTGTTTCTTAATTAAAGAAGGTAATTGGTGACAAGATCCCAATCGAAACTATTTTACCAGAGATTGATGAACAAGGGAAAAGCATACTAGAACCAAAAACAATTCTTGAAGCAAGGATTAAACAATAGTGAAAGCAATCAATTACTGAGTACCTCATCAAATGGGGGAACCTACCAGTGGAAGAGGCGACATGGTAATATGAGTTCTTCATGGAGAAACACATGCGGTTAGTCAAGTGTTGAATATGACACTTGTTTGAAGGGAAGGGGCATGTTAATCCCTAGACAAAGCCCCATGTTAAGCATAAAACCCCTTATTAAGCTGTAGATATTTAGTTATTACATTTATTTTTTTTATATTAGTAGGTTGGATGGAACATTTCATTGTACCCTTTCTTTATAATTGTACCCTTTGTCTCCTAAATATATACCAAGGAGACCTAGTCTTAGGATCATCATATTTTTTCTTGTAAAGTGGATATATTGTAAAAGGAGGTTCCCCCCTCGAAGTGGATTGTATCCATTGACTTTTTATCATTTTCAAGGTGCTTTGTTCATAACATATTAGTAAAAATCATCATCATAGTGAAAAAAACCTATCGATGACCTATATGTGTCCTTATATAGGAAATGGACACTAATACGAAATTTCCAGGTAAGAAAAATAATAAAAAGTAAAAAAGGTTCTATTATGAGGGATACAAAGAATGAAAAATTAAATTGATTAATGAAGAATCATCAAAATCCCATAAATGCAGTGGATAATATTTACAAAAAACTAGGCAAACTATCAATCCATGAGCTAAACAATGTTGAAATAAGTTATTCATAAAATTATTATGTTTTGTGATAGCACCTAGGGTTATCCCAATTGAAATCATAGAATGTATTATTGAAGAAAGTATACATGTATTGTTCAAGGAATTGAAAGAAGAATTGAGGCAAGGTGGTGGGATGGTATTAAGGAAAACCAAGCCCTGAGGAGTAATTCAGATAGAGGCAAAAGTGAAGCCCTTAAGTATCTAAGAAATAATAATAATAATGTTATTTTGAAGGTAGACAGAGGTGTGGACATGGTGGTAATGAACCATAGTGATTACATATAAAAACTGATAGAGCAACTCACTAAAAGTGGTAGTTATGAGATGCTTGCCAGTAATTCTATAATGAGGGAAATTAAGGAAGACTTTAAGAAGGCTATGAAGAAATCTAACTTGTATGAGAGGATAAAGAAGTGGCTTACCCTAACTTGAGAGGTTTCCCTAAGAATTTATGGATTACCTAAGATCCATAAAGAAGGATCCTCCCTCAGGTTTATTGTAAATACAATTGGCTCTCCAACTTATGAGCTTGCAAAGTACACAATGAGTTTAATCGATCCTTTGGTGGGGCACATTGAGTTATTAACAAAGAAATCCAATGACTTTGTCTGACTTATTAAAGATGAGAGGGTGGGACTGCAAGACATCCTTATTAGTTTTGGAAATGTTTCATTATTTATAAAGATTCATTTGGATGAAGCGGTGCAAGTAAGGAGGTCACTAATCTAGAGATGGCTAGGTTACAAGAGGTCTATTTGTGCTCCACATTCTTTAGATTTGAAAGAGAGATCTAGGAACATACAAACAATGTAGTAATGGGGTCCCCCACTTTCACCCATTGTTGTTGACCTCTTTTGGAGCACCTAAAAAAGAAATATCTTGAATATTACTCCATGAAACCAACAAGGTGGAAGAGGTTCATAAACGACACTAATGTAAAATGGCTTATGGAAAAGAATATCTTAGTAAGTTTTTCAATAATCTTAATTATCAATTAGATTACATTAAGTTTAACATGGAGGTAGAGGAGAATGGAGCATTCATTTCTTCTATGTGTTGGTTACTAGGAGACCTAATGGAATCCTAAGCTATAAAAAATTTAGGAAGAAATCCCACAATTAGTTACCTTCATGTTAACTCTCATCATCACCCCACTCAAAAGGTAGGGGGTCCTTAACACTGACTATGAAGGAAGTTATAATTTTAGATGATGATCATCTCAAGAAATAACAAGACCACCAATGAAATCTCTTCGAAAGCATGAGCTATAGGGAAGACAAAGTTAAAAGAGACATCAAAAGAACCCACTCAAAAGGTAGGGGGTCCTTAACACTGACTATGAAGGAAGTTATAATTTTAGATGATGATCATCTCAAGAAATATGATGATCATCTCAAGAAATAACAAGACCACCAATGAAATCTCTTCGAAAGCATGAGCTATAGGGAAAACAAAGTTAAAAGAGACATCAAAAGAACTAAGAGGATTCTTATCTAAAACTATAATGTATTGAAAAAATAACTTTACCTAATTAAAAATAACTTTATGTGGAATAAGATGAAAATATGGATTATCTAAAAGATGAAAATACTTAAACTATAATGTATTGAAATAGTAGAACTATGCAAAATTCAAAATTCAGATATAACATTGTTAAAGATAAGTGATTAAAACATGTGCATTCCTCATTTGATTCAAATGGAATATGATAAACAAGAAAGAAATGAATAGTAAACTAGAGAATTACATAAATAATGTATATTAACTGCAAATATAACTGATAAAAAATTAATAATTATTATAGTGTAAAGATACATAGCTCTTACTTAACTTGCATAAACATGACACATTCAATTATAAACAAAGAAAATGAATCAAATCCATTCAATTATAATAACGTAAAATGACACTACATGCTTCCACAAAGAGATACAAGAAAATGTGATGTAATATCATTAATATTTTACAAAAATATACATTATAAAAGCATGTGAAGCAAGTTATGAATTCAATATCTATGCTCAAGGATCCCATCCCAACTTATGATTTCAATATCTATGAAATAGGCAATGTATCACATTCTTTGAGACTTATAGGCAATGTATCACAATATATAAAATCATTTTGTGGTGAACACTGGCCACCACCCCACCCCTAAAGTGGATAAAGTTACACCAACCATGACATACAATATATTCCTTTAACACGTGGCAAAGATAAAGTGGATAAAGTTACACCAACCATGACATACAATATATTCCTTTAACACGTGGCAAAGATAAGACAAACGTGAGAGGTGGACAACCAAGTCAACATAAGAATGTGGTTTTCACATGGAGTGACGGGTCTTCCATCTACGACAAGTCACGGGATTAAAGTTTGGCCGACACTCTCTTGATTCATTCCAACCATTTTCTCCAAAACGAAAGAAAAAGGTAAGAAATCCTCTAAACTTTCCTCTAAACTTTCCTGCAAGTACCGGGAAATTCACTTCCAATTACAGATCCCTTCGTATCTCTGTGATCCTCTGGGTCCACTTTCTGTTATAACTAGTTTTTGATAAATACCAAAATAGTATATTCCATAAATTCACACATGGATTACAATAAATCTAATCTAGTTTTATCACGGGTGAGAAATTAAAGTGTTAACTTAAATTTTTATACTTGTAAAAAGTATACCTAAAGATATTAGTAGATAAATAAAAAGATATCATTCCATAAATTTAAACGTGGAATATAATACATCTACATTGGTTTTATCATTTAAAGAAGACACACATGATACATAGATTTTGTCTCAACAAATTTTATTATTTTGTTACCCATATTGATATAGAAAATATTATTACACATACATCTTTAAATATAAAAATATTGTAAAAGAAAATTAAATGTTGATGATGATTAACTTCTATTAAAATCAAAATTGGTTTTTCAAACTTTAAAAAATATTTACAATTATATATTTTTAAATACTTAAATAAATGATTAATAAATTTTACAATCATTTTTTAAATATTGATGTTGAATCATTTTGTAATAATATTTGTGATGTAGGTATTAGTGATTGTGAGAATTCATGAAACATTCTCCCCCACTTGGCATTTGTTTTGTGTTTTTTTTTTAATATTTTGGGAAGTATGTTAATTGCATTGCATGCAATTA
>SNQJ01S0010700.1:145748-178407 GCA_010110895.2 Picea sitchensis | reverse complement strand
CTAATGTCAATTTAGAATTAAAGGTATAAAGCATAGACTATAAATTTGACATCAATTGTGAACATTGAAGATGGTTCAATTCCAACATCTATTAAGGAAATCTAAGGTATCAATCTAAACGATGTTGTTATTGTTGTTAGTGGAATTCCTTTAGAATTGAAAAGTTCTTCTTTAAAAATTAAGAGACTTCTCAGTGTTACAATTCGTGTATTTAATTATCTTGAGGAGAAGGAGATAAGTGGTGATGATCATGATGATTATAACCTTTAACATATAAGGAGAGTCACATGGTCTCAATATTTTGATCTAGATGGTGAAGAGGAAGATTTGAAAAGACCTGTCAAGAAGTAGGGTGAGCTTTCAAATAATGACCAATGATTATAGGAAAGTGAGGCACAATTTTCAGATCGTCATGGGGAATATACCCCCATCACAAATAGAGAGAAGGATCTATAAAGTTTGACCAGAGACATCATTGTTCTTCACCCTTTCCCAAGTTCAATGTGGATGGAAGCAAAAAAGATGCAAAGAGAAGCCAGAGATATTATAATGGGATAGTAAAATTGGAATGTAATCTATCTAAGTAATTGTTAGAATATATACAAAGTTTCTACCACAAATTTTCCACAATTTTTTTATTTGGGTGATCACACAATGTACATTTTCAATAGAGAAACTCACACCGAATAACGATTAAAAAATGTACAACACTACTATCAAAAATTTTCTTTTTGGTTGGCCACATAATATAGGCTTTGAATAGAGAAACTCATACCACTAGAGGAAAAGTACAACACAAGATATATTATTATGGTTATAATGTTCCAGCCATTCAACACCCGGTGACACCTCGCTCTTAATCAAAAACTTGTTTCATATTGTCTCTCACCCATATAATAGTTTATCATTTTGGGAAAAACATCTCATAAATCATTGCCAAATGTTGAGGTGATGAACCTCTCATGCACTTTGGACTATGGATCTCATATAAACCANGCACATGCAGTGGGAGATTTGAGCAGGTATATGTCAAAACCAGGGAAGGAGCATTGGACAACAGTAAAGAGGGTCTTCAAGTATCTTCGTGGCACCACCAGTTATGGATTGTGCTACCAAGGAAGACCGGGATTGGACAAAGTGGTGGACATACATGGCTTTGTTGATGCAGACTAGGATGGAGATTTGGATCGCAGAAGATCTACAATTGGGTATGTGTTTAACCTATTTGGAGGAGCAATCAGTTGGATGAGCAAAAGACAGGCTATAGTGGCACTCTCGACTACAGAAGTTGAATACATGGCAGCCACTCATGCAAGCAAGGAAGCAGTATGGTTACAAAGATTGTGTTAGGGTATTGGGTTGGTACAACAAGNCTGGTGTAGAGTAACAATGGGCATTTCTGCCTTGGATTGTTGACTATATAATCCCCTAGACCCCTGGATGCAAAGAAAACAACAAGTGGGAGAATGTTGGGTATGTGTTATATTCTTTGCATGTGTGTGTGTGTGTGGGTGCGTCAAATATGACAATTGCATCTGACGATCCCTTCACCTAGAGATCTATCGTGTGCACTGGGTGATTTCCTAGGGGGGTCCTAGGGGGGGGTAGGTATTCCCCCCACTGGTTATGCGCAGCGTTTGGGGCAGTGCCCCAAAAAAAATTTTGGGGTGGTTTTTGCTATTTTTAGAGGATTTGTAAATTAATCCCGGATTAAGGGATTAGGGTTTTGGTATCTATGGAATACCTAAAAACATTGTATATATTGTATGGCGAATGGTGAAATTCGATATAATGAAAATAAGAAAGGTTTTCCTGGTTGAGGGTTTTCGGTATAAAATCTCTATGTACTCTGTGTATGAGCCATTGATTAATTTATATATTTCTTAAGAATCTATATGCATTGCTTTACTTCACAGGTTTAAAACTTACATATGGAAGGCCTTACACATGTTACAACAATGACAAAATCCCTAGGTGGATTAGGCTTGTCCACTTTAGGTTTTTCCACTTTCTAACTTCCTAAGTGCGACTGGTCCAAAATCCAATCGTTTTCTTCTTTGATCCACCTCTTTCGTCCTTACTTTTACTCTCCTTCTTTCATGATGTTGATTTTCCCTGTTTTCCAGTCTGTGCTTCTTTTCTGGTCCATTTCCTAACTACCTCATTAATTGTTGCGCTTTTCCGCAAAATTGTTTGCGCCAACAGCCATGCTATTCATTTACAACCAAGAAGTGCACCACCTAAGATTAGGCCTTATAGGTATCCATATGTATAGAAGAGTGAGATTGAGCATATGATCCAAGAAATTTTAGAGGTCGACATCATTCAACCTAGCCATAGTTCTTTCTTTTCACCAGTAGTGATGGTTACGAAAAAGGATGGATCATGGCATGTGTGTCCAAATTATAGAGATCTCAACAAAATGACCATTAAAGATAAGTTGCATATTCTTTTCATTGATGAATTATTAAATGAATTTCATGGATAAATTTTCTTTACTAAGTTGGATCTTTGTTTGGGATATTATCAAATAAGAATGAGGCAAGAATACATTCCTAAAACAACCTTTAGAACACATGGAGGCCATTATGAGTTTTTGGTTATGCCATTTGGACTTATTAATGCACTGTCAACATTCCAAATCTTGATGAATTCTCTTTTCAAACCCTTCCTTAGAAAATGTGTGTTAGTATTTTTTGATGACATACTAATCTATAGAAAATCTTGGGAAGAACATGTACAACATATTGATAGAGTATCACAACTATTGGAAGAGAAACAAATTTATGCAAACACTTCCAAGTGTGTATTTGGGGTTTAAGAAGAGGACTATTTGGGTCATATTGTATCTCATGAAAGTGTCAAAGTGTACCCTAACAAAATTAAATTAATAAGGGAATGAACAATTCCAAAAACCTTGAAGAAACTTAGAGAATTTTTAGTATTTACATGCTATTACCATAAGTTCGTCAAGAACTATGGTTTAATAACAACACCTCTAACATCATTGTTAAAGAAGGAATCATTTTGTTGGAATAAATAAGAAACCAAATATTTTGAAAAACTTAAGGAGGCTATGTGTATAAAACCTTTCCTGGCCACACTTGACATCACCAACACATTTATTGTGGAGTATGGTTCCTCGGAACATGGAATTAGTGCGGTTTTAATGCAAGAAGGAAGGCCCATTTCCTTTGAAATCAACCAACATAAAGGTAAAAAACATTACTCAAACCCATTTATGAAAAATAAATGTTGGCCATAGTACATGCAATTAAGAAATGGCGCCCTTACATAATAGGAAGACACTTCAAAGTAAAAATAGATCAAGATATTTTGAAGTACTTCTTGGAGAAATGATTATCTTTATAAGAGAAAAAAAATTGGTTAAAAATATGTCAATTTCTGACTTTGGAATTATCTACAAAAAGGAAAACATAATATTATGGCATGTGCACTTTCAAGGAAAGAAGAAGAAACATAGGGTTCACTATATGGTATTTCCATTCCATAATATGATTGGTTGGAAGAAGCAAGGATGGAATGCAAGCAAGATCAATAGGTATGCAAGATCATTCAACAACTACAAGAGTACCCTAATGCATTAGATAAGTTTGCGTGGAAAAATGATTTTTTATGGTATCATGATTGATTACATTTATGTAATAATTCCCAACTCAAACAAAAGGTCCTTCTTGAATTACACACTTCTCCTATGGGATGACATTTTGGGTTCTTGAAAACTTACCATAGGATCAATAAGTATTTTTTCTGGGAAGGTCTTAAATTGATGTTCAAAAGTTTGTGGCCAAATGTGTGGTTTTCCAACATAACAAGGGAGAGACAATCAAGATGTCAGGTCTCCTACAACCATTATCTATACCAAGTCAATATTGGTAATACATTTTAATGGATTTTATTACAGGTTTACCCAAATCTAAAGGAAATACTTGTATCATGGTAGTAGTGGATCGACTAACAAAGTATGCCCATTTTTCTCTCTTTCTCGTCCTTTTAAAAAAAGTATTGTAGCCTCAACATTCATGGAAACAATTTAAAATCTCCATGGAGTCCCCAAGATTATTGTAAGTGACAAAGATCCATTTTTCATAGGAAATTTTTAGACTGAAATATTTTCTTGTTTGGGTACTCAATTGGCTCACAACTCATCTTACCATCCTCAATCCAATGGGAAAATTGAGATTTTTAATAAACGTATAGAAGTGTATCTTCATTTCTTTGCATCTGATAAACAAACACAATGGGTAAAGTGGTTTCCCTAGGTAGAATGGTGGTGCAACACATCCTTCCATACTTCATAAAAAAATTCCCCATTTATGGAACTTTATGGATATCATCCTCCTTCCATCACATTTCCCTTGATAGGGAGTGCGAAGGTACAAACAATGGAGGACCTCATAGGGAACCAACAAGAGGTTCTCAAACCATTGAAGGCCAACTTCATTAAGAAACAAAATAACATGAAACAATAAGCATATCAACATCTCAATGAAAGGGAATTTGAAGTGGGCAATTGGGTATTTTTGAGGGTACAACCATATAAATATATGTCCCTCAAGAAACAAAAGAAGAACAATAAATTAGCACCAAAATATTATGTCCCCTATAAGGTGTTGCAGAGGATTGGAAGTATGGATTACAAATTCAAGTTTCCTCCATCTTCACATGTACAATCAGTCTTCTGTGTTTCTTACTTAAAGAAGGTAACTGGTGACAAGATCCCAATCGAAACTATTTTACCAGAGATTAATGAACAAGGGAAAAGCATACTAGAACCAAAAACAATTCTTGAAGAAAGGATTAAACAATAGTGAAAGCAATCAATTACTGAGTACCTCATCAAATGGAGGGACTTACCAGTGGAAGAGGTGACATGGGAATATGAGTTCTTCATGGAGAAACACACACGGTTAGTCAAGTGTTGAATAAGACACGTGTTTGAAGGGAAGGGGCATGTTAGTTGCTAGACAAAGCCCCGTGTTAATCATAAAACCCGTTATTAAGCCCTAGATATTTAGTTATTACATTTATTTTTTTATATTAGTAGGTTGGATGGAACATTTCATTGTACCCTTTCATTATAATTGTACCCTTTGTCTCCTAAATATATACCAAGGAGACCTAGTCTTAGGATCATCATATTTTTTCTTGTAAAGTGGATATATTGTAAAAGGAGGTTCCCCCCTCGAAGTGGATTGTATCCATTGACTTTTTATAATTTTCAAGGTTCTTTTTTCATAACATATTATTAAAAATCATCATCATAGTGACAAAAACCTATCGATGACCTATATGTGTCCTTATATAGGAAATGGACACTAATACTAACTTTCCAGGTAAGAAAAATAATAAAAAATAAAAAAGGTTCTATTATGAGGGATACAAAGAATGAAAAATTAAATTGATTAATGAAGAATCATCAAAATACCATAAATGAAGTGCATAATATTTACAAAAAACTAGGCAAACTATCAATCCATGAGATAAACAATGTTGAAATAAGTTATTCAGAAAATTATTATGGTTTGTGATAGCACCTAGGGCTATCCCAATTGAAATCATATAATGTATTATTTAAGAAAGTATACATGTATTGTTCAAGGAATTGAAAGAAGAAGTGAGGCAAGGTGGTGGGATGGTATTAAGGAAAACCAAGCCCTGAGGAGTAATTCAGATAGAGGCAAAAGTGAATCCCTTAAGTATCTAATAAATAATAATAATAATGTTATTTTGAAGGTAGACAGAGGTGTGGACATGGTGGTAATGAACCATAGTGATTACATATAAAAACTAATAGAGCAACTCACTAAAAGTGGTAGTTATGAGATGCTTGCCAATAATTCTATAATAAAGGAAATTAAGAAAGACTTTAAGAAGGCTATGAAGGAATCTAACTTGTATGAGAGGATACATAAGTGGCTTACCCTAACTTGAGAGGTTTCCCTAAGAATTTATGGATTACCTAAGATCCATAAAGAAGGATCCTCCCTCATGTTTATTGTAAATACAATTGGCTCTCCAACTTATGAGCTTGCAAAGTACACAATGAGTTTAATCGGTCCTTTGGTGGGGCACATTGAGTTATTAACAAAGGAATCCAATGACTTTGTCTAACTTATTAAAGATGAGAGGGTGGGACTGCAAGACATCCTTATTAGTTTTGGCAATGTTTCATTATTTATAAAGATTCATTTGGATGAAGAAGTGCAAGTAAGGAGGTCACTAATCTAGAGATAGCTAGGTTAGAAGAGGTCTATTTGTGCTCCACATTCTTTAGCTTTGAAAGAGAGTTCTAGGAACATACAAACGATGTAGTAATGGGGTCCCCCACTTTCACCCATTGTTGTTGACCTCTTTTTGGAGCACCTCAAAAAGAAATATCTTGAATATTACTCCATGAAACCAACAAGGTGGAAGAGGTTCATTAATGACACTAATGTAAAATGGCCTATGGGAAAGAATATCTTAGTTTTTCAATAACCTTAATTATCAATTAGATTACATTAAGTTTAACATGGTGGTGGAGGAGAATGGAGCATTCCTTTCTTCTATGTGTTGGTTACTAGGAGACCTAATAGAATCCTAAGCCATCGAAGAAAGCCCACAATTAGTTATCTTCATGTTAACTCTCATCGTCACCCCACTCAAAAGGTAGGGGGTCCTTAACACACTAGCTATGAGAGAAGTTATAATTTTAGATGATGATCATCTCAAGAAATAACAAGATCACCTATGAAATCTCTTCGAAAGCATGAGCTATAAGGAAAACAAATTTAAAAGAGCCATAAAAAAAACTAGAAGAGTTCTTATCTAAAACTAAAATGTATTGAAAATATAACTTCACCTAATTAAAAATAACTTTATGTGGAATAAGATGCAAATATGGATTATCTAAAAGATGAAAATACTAAAACTATAATGTATTGAAATAATAGAACTATGCAAAATTCAAAATTCAGATATAACATTGTTAAAGATAAGTGATTAAAACATGTGCATTCCTCATTTGATTCAAATGGAGTATGATAAACAAGAAAGAAATGAATAGTAAACTAGAGAATCACATAAATAATGTATGATTAACTGCAAATATAACTGATAAAAATTAATAATTATTATAGTGTAAAGATACATAGCTCTTACTTAACTTGCAAAAACATGACACATTAAATTATAAATAAAGAAAATGAATCAAATCCATTCAATTATAATAACATAAAATAACACTACATGCTTCCACAAAGAGATCCAAGAAAATGTGATGTAATATCAATAATATTTTACAAAAATATACATTATAAAAGCATGTGAAGCAAGTTATGAATTCAATATCTATGCTCAAGGATCCCATCCCAACTTATGAATTCAATATCTATGAAATAGGCAATGTATCACATTCTTTGAGACTTATAGGCAATGTATCACAATATATAAAATCATTTTGTGGTGAACATTGACCCCCACCCCACCCCTAAAGTGGATAAAGTTACACCAACCATGACATACAATATATTCCTTTAACACGTGGAAAAGATAAGACAAACGTGAGAGGCCTGTGGACAACCAAGTCAACATAAGAATGTGGTTTTCACTTGGGGTGACGGGTCTTCCATCTACGACAACTCACGGGATTAAAGTTTGGCCCAACAAATTTAAGTTGAATTTCATATCAGTGATTCCCAGTCGAATGAGAAGATGAATTCAGAAGTCACCCATGTGATTGAGAATTTACAAAGAAACATGGGGAATCATGAGTGATTACTGTGCTAGAAATGTCATGTTCCCTGTTGTGGTAGTCAACCAAAAGGTCTCTTAAGGGAGGAGGACAACCCAGTGTATTGTATACCCAGGAACATACCACTGTATACCAATATTTGTTATTTTTATGGAAAGAGCATAAATGTTTTGTTTAATGATAGAGAGGTACTATTTATACCCAGTGATTAGATACCTGACAGGATTCTTCAATGGGTAGGATGGATTATGAGATTTTGGAGTGCATAAGATTTTGTGTGAGGTTTAGAGTTTAACAAAAGAATAGGGTGCAAGACCTTTCTCACACGTAAATAACATGTTATGTAAAACTTCTAAATGGCATGTTATGTAAAACTTGTACATTATTCTTTTAGATGAAGTTTAAGTTATGTACTTAAACTTAAACTTGTACATTATTATTCTTGTAATATATTGGTGTTGGTGTAGGGGTAGGCCTCCCTCCTCAGGAGCCCTGCATGATGGGTTATTATCTCAATGGTAGAGCGTGCCCTTGATAATCACGTCGTTGTACCTGGGCTGTGAAGGCTCTCAGTCACATGGATAGTTCAATGTGCTCATCCATGCCTGACCCGGAGATGTGGATCATCCAAGGCACATTAGCATGGCGTACTCCTCCTGTTTGTTCGAACCGGGGTTTGGAACTGAACTTATCCTCAGGAGGATAGATGGGGCGATTCAGGTGAGATCAAATGCAGATCCAACTTTCTATTCATTTTCGATTCATAAGTTTAAGTTATGTACTTAGTTTGAATGAATAATTTCATGAAAATATGTTTTTATTTCTTACTTCCAAATTATTAAGTGAAAAACCTTAATTTGTAGAGAGATGATTTTTAAAGGTGCAAACAAGTATCGTGGTTGTCTCTGTTGTGTTTATCCTCCATCTCACTTTTTCATTTGCTCCAATATTCCAATTAAATAGAGATAATAATATAGGCGTGCTAGTGACAATCATTAGGGATATAGGCTCTACAATGAAGAATTAAAACAAATATAGAAATAAATGATTGCTTCAAGGCCATGAAACTATCAAAATGTTGGGTTTGGAGTGTTGTAGGTGGTTCAATTAAATCTGTCGTTTTTCACGTGGAAACTAAACGCTACTAAGAAACCAATTATATGCCAGTTTCAAATTTTCTTCAATCCCCACACACCTCACCTCATATTAAATGTTTAAATCATTTTGTAATAATATTTGTGATGTAGGGGTTGGTGATTGTGAGAATTCATGAAACATTCTCCACCACTTGGCATTTGTTTTGTGTTTTTTTTTAATATTTTGGGAAGTATGTTAATTGCATGTAATGCCTCTTGGAATATGAATTTAGGTGATTGGGTATCTCCATGGTCCTCTCTCTTTTTTTTCCTTCCATCTTATTAACATTAAGCATTCATATTTATTTATTAGAGATAAGCAATAAGTAAGTTAAAGATTTCATTAAATGGGGAAGAAACCATGTCGCAATGCCAATTTAGAATTAAAGGCATAAAGAATAGATTATAAATTTGATATCAATTGCAAACATTGAAGATGGTTCAATTTCAACATCTATTAAGGAAATCTAAGGTACCAATCTAAACGATGTTGTTATTGTTGTTAGTGGAATTCCTTTAGAATTGAAAAGTTCTTCCCTAAAAATTAAGAGACTTCTCAGTGTTGCAATTCATGTATTTAATTATCTTGAGGAGAAGGATATAAGTGATGATGATCATGATTATTATAACCATAAACATATAAGGAGAGTCACATGGTCTCAATATTTTGATCTAGATGGTGAAGAGGAAGATTTTACAAGACCTGTCAAGAAGTAGGGTGAGCTTTCAAATAATGACCAATGATTATAGGAAAGTGAGGGACAATTTTCAGATCGTCGTGGGGAATATACCCCCATCACAAATAGAGAGAAGGATCTATAAATTTTGACCAGAGGCATCATTGTTCTTCACCCTTTCCCAAGTTCAATGTGGATGGAGGTAAAAAAGATGCAAAGAGAAGCCAGACATATTATAATGGGATAGTAAAATTGGAATGTAATCTATCTAAGTAACCGTTAGAATATATACAAAGTTTCTATCACAACTTTTCCACAATTTTTTTATGTGGGTGATCACACAATGTACATTTTCAATAGAGAAACTCACACCGAATAACGGTTAAAAAATGTACAACACTACTATCACAAATTTTCTTTTTGGTTGACCACATAATATAGGCTTTGAATAGAGAAACTCATACCACTAGAGGAAAAGTACAACACAAGATATATTATTATGGTTATAATGTTCCAGCCATTCAACACCCAGTGACACCTCACTCTTAATCAAAAACTTGTTTCATATTGTCTCTCACCCATATAATAGTTTATCATTTTGGGAAAAACATCTCATAAATCATTGCCAAATGTTGAGGTGATGAACCTCTCATGCACTTTGGACTATGGATCTCATATAAACCAATAGTTTCCACCCTCTAATTGAATTGTACCAATGACCAATGAAATTGTCCTAATACATAACAACAACCCTTCTTTTTCTTATATTCCAATAGTCCTTGAGAGATTAGAAACACCAATTGAGGTTGATTTAGTGATGAACAAGTATTTCACGACTTCAGTCGTCGCATCCTCTCATCATGTGTCCACTTACATTTACCCTTGTTAGAAGACCTTTTGAAGTATTTATTTTCCATCCAAAAACATAATCCCCTAATCTTTGAACAATATAACCACCCTGATTCACTTTGGTGTTTCCTTTCCCCAGAAGTGTTTCCTTTCCCCAGATTTTACAAGATATGCGTCAAAAGAGTCTTTTTGAATCAGAAGCTCAAGAGGAGTAACTCGAAGTTTACTTGCAGAGGAGTGTAAAGAGTTGTTGCAAGGTGTGCACAATCACTCACAAAGAAGTTGAGTCTTGGAAGAAGACCTGTTGCAAGGTGTGCACAGGATCAAAATTAGACTAAGTGTCGAAAAGACATTCTGAGAAGTTCAGAGTTTCAAGGAGGAATAAGCTCAGAATAGGTAACGACGAGAATTATTCAATAGGGAGGAGCCTTTAAAGATTCTATAAATTAATGAGCAAGATCCGTTCGGAGGAAGCGAGATCACTCCAGACCGCTAGATCTAGGAGATTTGCACGAAGGTTATCTTTGGAGCCCTTCGACACTCTGATTATTAGGAAATTTGAAAGCATTTTGAGAGCGGGATTGTTGAAGTCCCAAATATTTGAAGTGAATCTAAGCCATGAATCTAACGTGGCAGGAGATCCGAGAGTTTGTGGGAAAGAGGTTCATAATATTTTCATGGAGAAAAGAGAAAAATTCATGAATTCATGAAGGATGAAGTATATCTGGACCGTTAGATCCCGAAGAGTACGTGGCAAAGATCCGTGTACTTTGGAGAAAAAGAACTTCAAAGAAAAACAGGTGAGGTGAAACCAAAATTATCAAATCACGAAGTATCGAAGTCCATAATAGTTTTCGATCTGAGGGGGACACGCGTCATGAGATCGTTGAATTCAAGGGAAAGCTAAGGAGAAGGTGGATCAATTGACCGGAATTCGTTCGAAGCTCCAAAAAGGTAAGAAAATAAATCCTAGTTGTCGATTGTGTGGACACATGGTGTCATATATGTCACTTCGGTGATAGCGAACTTCGACGAAAAGTCACTTCGGGGAAAATGAAGAGTGAAGGCTCGAAAAGTCCCAAATTTTGAAGTGTTGAAGTCCATATGAACTGTCTGTTGGAGAAGGATATGTGGTGGAAGATCTTCCACTTCATAGAATTGATACTCCGGGAGGAATAGAGCAAGGGTCATTGACTGCAAGTCACCCGAAGCAGAACCAAAGGATAATATTGATCGTAGATCAAGAGGAGAACGTGACGCTCGATCCAAATATTTGTGTGGAAAGTACTTTAGGGAAAAAGGGAATTCAAGCATTCGAAACTCCCAAACATCGAAGTTCCAAAGTAAATATCAGTCATTGGCTATTGGAGGAGCATGAACCATAGATCTAGTCTAGGAGATTTCATTGGTTCGGGGTTTGGGTAAAAAAGAGTAAGAGGCATCCAAAAGTGACAAAGCCTAAATTCATGAAGTGGATCACAGTCGTTGGTTGTTGGAGGAACGTGGGCCATAGATCCCACCCGGGTAAGTTCCCCGATTCGGGGTTTGGGTAAAAAGGAGTAAGCTGCATCCAAAAGCACTGAAGCACGAAGTCGTGAAGAGGGTTGGACCGAGCTCATATCCCATGGTCATATTGAATAAGAGTCTAGCACAGGAGCTAGAACTCACAATTTGGTGTTACCATAAGCGCTAGAGAATGGATGTGTGGGTAATTTGAGTTTGCAGGGTGACATCAAGGCACATGTGTGAATTTATTCCAGGGTCTATTGGACGCCCGAAGAGCCGGTTCAGCTTAGTGTTTTGAATCTCCCTTACTAGGAGGTCGAGTAGACCCGAGGAGAGAAGGGGGGTCTGCGTCAAGTGGTATCAGAGCCTATATAGATTTTAGGTTCTATAATAAGCAAGTGAAGGAGGTAAGTGGTAGTAGGATGAAAAGTTCTTAAGCTCTCTGTGTGTGGAGCAAATTTCAGCACAATGTCGTCGAGAAATTATTTTCTGAAGGATTTCTCCCACTCAATCCTCCGTACTTGTTCTTTCTTCGAACTTCAATTTTTTTCACTCCACCTCTAAACGATTCAACTCTTCAAAACTTAGAAACTTTTCTAACTATTTCCCCTCGAGACTTAAAACCACTACTCCCCCTAAACTTCTAGAAAATGAAATTTAAATCTCGCCCCTTAGCGCACACTTTCACTCTGTGTCTTTTTTAAAAGACTTTATGATGCCCTCTTGGCATGCTCTGCACTCAACCTCCTGGTCTTTCAAACTTTAACACAATTTTGTTTCTATATTCACTCCTTGTGCTCAATATGCACACTCTGCATACGAAAATTCCCCGCTATCTATTCTGAGATTTAAGTCAAAAAAGACTTATTCACACATGCTCCTTTCTCTTTACATGCACTCCTTTCATAATCTTACAGAAGAGAAACAATTCAACTCGTTCAATTATTCATTCATTCACAAACACATAACAACACAGTCAAACCATAAAAATATCAACACTGTTTATTTGGGTCAATTTCCTCTGTTCTATTCATTTCAGAAGACAACATAATTACATTCGTTTATCCTTTACAACTATTACAAGAAAAACTTGTCTAAGGACCCATAGATTTTTCGCTCCTCTTCCTCCTATCTAAATACTATTACATTCTATTCAAGTGGTTACCTACTCAATTAATGCAACCTAATGATTAATCAAGGCTAATATCCCACACCTGTAATACATTTACAGTCGTGTAAAGGATTTACAATGGTCCCATTATTTCAAATGATGGCCCGATTTTACACAACCAAAATTAATTAACGAGAATTCCAAAAATTGTTTGCACCACTTCCAAGCTAGTTAATTGTCGATTCAGCTCCTTCGATGTGTTGATGTGTCAAATCCAATTCCACATCCACTTCCTTTTGATGTGATTATGATGCTCCTACATCACGTGTGGAGCCACATGTAGTAAATAGAGCAGTGGAAAGGGAGATGAGATAAATTCCTGCAATATTAGATGTTATGGAGACAGCAGAAAGGAGAGAACCTGATGTTGGAGACATCAATGATGCAGAGAGAGAATAAAGAGAGGTTGAAGAAGTTGTAGTAGAGGATGTTGCGGAAGAATGATTTCTGAAATTTGTTGTGAAATTGGGAGCTAGAGAAAAGATAGGCATCCCAATGTATGAAGGTAGCTTAGATGTTGAAGAATTCCTTGATTGGATAGGAGCAATGGATAAGTACTTTGATTATGAAGACATTGATGAAGAGAATAAAGTGAAGCATGTTGTCACCAGGTTGAAGTGACATGCAACTTTGTGGTGGGATGAACTGGAGGCTTACAGAAGAAGCAAGTTCAAACAAAATATTAAGAGTTGGGATAGAATGGTAGCCAAGCTAAAATATAAATTCATACCCCAGGATTATCATATAAATCGATTTAGGAAGTTGCAAAACTTGAGATAGAAAGGAATGACAGTAAAAGAGTACATAGAGGAGTTTTATAATTTGAGCATCAGGGTTGGACAGAGAGATAAAGATAATCAAAAGGTTTCCAGGTATATAAATGGCCTGATATATGAAATCTAGGATGAAATCCAGGATGAAATCACCATGATGATAGTAAGGAAAGTAGAATATGCCTATCAGATTGCGTTGAAGGCAGAAGAAAAGTTGGCCAGGAGGCATAGTCAGCGAAACCGAGGTAGAAGTTTAAAAATAGGTAAGGGAATTGTCCATGACAAGGCACAGAAGCCCAAGGTTGAGACTCGAAAGAAACACAGTCACTCTGAAAGAGGAGGAAGTTCCCGAGGTAATTCCACGTCCACTTCCTTTTGATGTGATTGTGATGCTCCTGCATCATACTCCTCTGGCTAAAATATTCATGGACTCCTGTCCATGAGATATCGCACTGACTTTCCATGTTTCAAAATATCAGGTTCAGTTACCCAACTTGAATCTTCCACTGGGTGATCTTTCCACTTTACCAAATATTCATGATACATTTTTCTTTTAGTTTTCTTTCCAACTCTTTGTTCTAAAATTTTCTCCATCTAAGGTTTTTCTACTATGGGCATCTGTTCTTCCCACTGAATCTCTTCTTGATCATCCAATAAGGATACAAATATGAAACGTTGAATATCGGTGATATCCCAATATTATCTGGAAACTCAATCTCATAAGCATTTGCTGCAAATTTTCTAAGGATCTTGCATGGTCCTATCTTTTTCATATTCAACTTATGCTATGTTCTTCTGGGAAACCTTTCCTTCCTCAAATGAGATAAAACTTCATCTCCCACTTCAAATTGAACTTCCCTTCTTTTATTATCAACTCTGCCCTTATGCTTTTGATTACTATCCTGTATCTGCCTCTTAAATTGATCATGAAGTCTTTGCATTTCTATAGAAAAATCTTCTGCTGCAGCGCTCCTGAATTCATCTTGCTTCAATTCTCTCAATTCTGCAACCCCTCTCGGTTGTCTTCCATATACTATCTCGAATGGATTTTTTCTAGTGCTTCTATTAACTGAATTATTAAATGAAAATTTTGATTGTGCCAGAATCTGATCCCACTGAAGACCTTGTTTAGTGACTAAACTCCTTAACAAAATTCCCAGACTCCTATTCACCACTTCCGTCTGTCCATCTATCTAAGATTGATATGATGAACTAAAAGATAAATTAGTTCCAAGCCTCTTCCATAGAGTCCTCCAAAATTTTCCCACAAACTTAGTATCCTTGTCTGAAACTATGCTTCTCGAAAATCCATGTAATCTCACAAATTCTCTGGAAAAAAAATTGGCTATGTGTGTAGCATCACTTGTCTTCTGGCATGGTATGAAATGTTCCACCTTGGAAAATCTATTGACAACAAAAAATATGGAATCACTTCCCTTCTGGGTTCTATTTAATCCCAATACAAAATCCATACTAATTGCATCCCAAGGTCTTTCTGGAATAGGCAATGGCTGATACAAACCAATGTTTTGTCTCTTCCCTTTTTCATGTTTACAAATATTACATCGGTCTGCAAATTTCTTCACATCTTCCATCATACCTGGCCAATAATACAAACTACTCAACTGTGAAAATTTTTTATCATGCCCAAAATGTCTGGCTAAACCTCCACTATGTGTTTCCTTCAACAAATTATCTCTCATTGAACATCTTGGTATGCACAATTGGCTTCCTTTAAACAACAATCCATCCTGGATCAAATATTATGACCATGATTTTTTATCCCTCAACAAAGGATTTTCATATGCTTCATAAGCCTCCTTAAAATCTGAATCTTCCTGATACATTTCCTTAAGATGCTCAAATCCTAAGGTCTTCACTTGAAATTCTTGTATAACCAAACTTCTCCTGCTCAAAGAATCTGCAACTTTGTTATCACTTCCATAAATATGTTTAATAACAAAAGTAAAATTATGCATGAATTCTACCCACTTAGCAGCTCTGATTCAACTTCTTTTGCCTAGTAATAAATTGCAAAGCTTGATTATCACTATACAAGACAAACTCCTTTGGAATTAAATAATGTCTCCATTTTTTCAAAGCTTGAATCACTGCATAAAATTCCTTGTCATATATAGAATATTTATCCTTAACATCATTCAAATTCTCACTGAAATAAGCAATTGGCCTATTATCTTGACTCAAAACTGCTCCAATGGCTATCCCACTTGCATCACACCTCACCTGAAATGTCTTTCCAAAATCTGGTAAAACTATAACTGGTTGTTCTGTTATCTTCTTTTTCAACACTATGAAGCTTTTCTCAACCTCCTCTATCCAATTAAAAGACTTATGTTTCTTCTTCACAGTTTCCATCATGGGTGCACATATACCACAAAAATTTCTGATAAACTTTGTATAAAAACTTGTTAAACCATGGAAACTTATCACCTCAAATATTCTCTTGGGTGACAACCATTATTTTATTTATCTCGCGTTTTTTGGATCCATATTCAATTCATTTGAAGAGATCACAAAACCCAACTATATGAGCTTTGTCTTCATAAAAGAACTTTTCTTCAAGTTTTTTAACAACTTTTCTTGCTGCAATTTCCTCATCACTAATGTCAAGTGCTTTAACTGTTCTTCCCTTGTTTTGTTGAAAACTAATATATCATCCACGTATACAATGGAAAATTTACATATGAAGTCCTTCAGTACTTCATTCATCAACCTCATAAATGTACTTGGGAGCATTTTTCAATCCAAATGGCATGACTAGCCATTCAAACAAACCTTCATTTGTCTTGAATGTTGTCTTCCACTCATCTCCCTCTCTCATTATTATCTAATGATATCCACTCTTCATGTCTATTTTTGAAAAATAACTTGCTCCACTCAAATAGTCCATTAGATCATCCATCCTAGGTAAAGGAAATCTATACCTGATGGTAATCTTGTTGATGGCTCTGGAATTTGTACACATTCTCCATCCCCCCATCCTTCTTTGGACTCACTACAGTTTTCATTGCACATGGGCTTAGACTTTCCCTGACTAAACCTTTATCCAACAACTCCTGAACTTGCTTCTTAACTTCTTCATTCTCTAGAGGTGTCAATCGATACGCTACTTTGTTTGGAAAATTGGCTCCCGGAATCAAGTCAATATGGTGGTTAATACTCTTAATAGGTGGTAATGAGTGAGGAAACGCATCCACTACTATGTCAGCAAAATTCTCCCACAATTCTTGGATTTCTTTAGGTAAATAATCCACAAAAGTATTGGTAAGGATAACTCTTGGCTTCCTTACTACAATAAATTGAATTTCTTGATCTTTCTTGACCTCCTTCAAGAGTTCCTTCCCACTCATGAGAAGTATTCTTGTGTTGGCTTCTTCCTTTTCTTTCTTCTCTTCTATTGGCAGTAACATGTGGGTTATACCATTCTTTTCTAGAGTATAGGTATTTTTTCTCCCATCATGGATAACATTCCTATCAAACTTCCATGGTCTCCCCAACAAAATATGACAAACATCCATGGGAATTACATCACACATAATCTCACCTTTATAGCCTCCTATTTTAAATTCAACTTTGAATTGTTGACTTACCATTACTTGATGTCCTTTCTGCAACCATGATACTTTGTATGGACTTGGATGTATAGTTGTCTCTAGCTTCAACTTCTCCACCATCTCTATTGATATTAAATTATCAGTACTCCCACTATCTATAATCATCTTGGAAACTTTGTCCTTCGTTTTACAAGCATTCCTGAACAACCTCGTTCCCTGAACTGGGTCTTCTATTTCTTTCTCTGGATTTAGAATAACTTTCCTCATCATGAGATTTTGTCCTCCTTTTGTTTCCTTTGCTTCCACATTCTTTTGGGCTTCAGAAATGTGTGCTTCTCCATCCTCCTTATCTCTTCCTCTTGGGACATTCCCAAGACATATATCATGTCTTTCCACAGGCATAACATTTAACTCTGCTTCCTCTAATAATTTCTCCCACCAAACGGTCTTATTTTGGAACTTCCTCCTCTTTCAAAATGACCATATGATTTCTCATTCTCATCCTTAGCTTTCAGTGCCTTATCATAGACAACTCCCTTACCTCTATTTAATCCTTTTCTTCTATTCCATCGGCTCTGGTTTCTGGCCAAATTTTCTTCTGCCTTCAGTGCAATCCGATAAGAATCTTCCATTGTCCTCACAGTCATCATATTGATTTCATCATGAATTCATACCTCAAACCATTTATATACCTGGAAAATTTTTCATCATCCTTCTCTCTTTGTCCAATCCTAATATTTAGGCTATAAACTTCTTCTGTATACTCTCTCACTGTCATACCCCTCTGCATCAGGTTCTGCAAATTTCTGAACAACTCTATCCGATAATCCTTAGGAATGAATTTAGCCTTCAGTTTGGCTACCATCCTCTCCCAATTCTTTATCTTTTGTTTTCCTTTTCTCCTCCTTTCTGCCTGCAATTCATCCCACCATAGTGTTGCATGTCCCTTTAATCTGGAGACAACATGTCTCACCTTCCTTCCTTCATCGACATCTTCATAGTCAAAATACTTATCCATGGACCTTATCCAGTCCAATAGTTCTTCAGCATCCAAATTACCTTCATACATGGGAACGTCCATCTTTGCTCTAGCTCGCAACTTCACAATAGCTTTCAATAAGTGTTCTTCACCCTCATCTTCCACTATAGCTTCTTCAACTTCTATTTCTTCGTTTTCTACATCACTAAGATCTTCAGTGACAGATGTTCTCCTTTGCATTGCTTCCATCGCTTCCAACCTTGCATGAATTTCTCTCACTTCTCTTCCTACAACACGGTTTTCCATAGGTGGTCCTATGCATATCCTTGGTGGCATCACTTCAACTGTTCCTAACACACTGAGTTCAACTTCAAATATTTTTCAGGCTATGATACCACTTCGTGCAGACCCCCTCCTACATCTTCTCAAGACTAGGATCTTCTCAAGTCTGAATCGAAACAGTCTTCAATTCCCTGCTGGAACCTCTAAGAAAACAATCCATAGGTCTTTATGAAACTTTCGTCCATGCGAACAAGAACTAAGTGCAAGCCATTTTCCAAGTGACCACGCCTTCTGACCACACGCTTATTCGAAAAGGCGCATCGTGATTTTGTGTATCGGCTATATGAGTCAACCAACTCTCCATCGTTCGAACTTTCGAGTCTCGAAATTTCGACAAGGGTCTAGCGCATGTTAGCTCCTCCCTTATCCTCCATCCATATGACCCTTCACTATGACCTGGGGCCAATCCTTCCGAGCGCATTGGGATTTCACCTATTAGGAAATCTCGATGTGATTCACCTTCGTTCTCCCAATCCTCCGATACCCAAAATTGTGAAATATTCAGATCAGGTCAACGATCCACACTGGCTCTCTAGCCAACGACTATGATTATTTCGCGATTTCATGTTTCGCGAATCCTCACGAATCGTACCTCCAACTTCCCAATTTACAAATTAGTGAAACATTGATCTGTCATCATGTGTCCTCTTGCAATGGACGGTCCTGATGATTTCAGGATTTCGCGTTTCGCAATTTTGTGAATTTCACTCTACTTCTTCCAAATCTTTTGGTTTCACAAAATTTTGAGGACTCCTCGTGACTAACCAATGTGCTACTTCTCTGAGATCTAACGACTTGTAAGATTTCGGCTCTTTCTAAATGGGTCTCAACCCTCAATCTTGTCCAATATTCAAAATTCTTTTTTGAAGGATTTCTCCCACTCAATCCTTCGTACTTGTTCTTTCTTCGAACTTCAATTTTATGCGCTCCACCTCTAAACGCTTCAACTCTTCAAAACTTATAAAATTTTCTAAGTGTTTCCTCTCGAGACTTAAAACCACTACCCCCCCTAAAATTCTGGCAAATGAAATTTAAATCTCTCCCCTTAACACACACTTGCACTCTGTGTATTTTTCAAAATACTTTATGATGCCCTCTTGGCATACTCTCCACTCTACCTTCTGAGATTTCAATCTTTAACACAAGTTTGTTTCTATGCACTCCTTGCGCTCAATATTCACACTTTGCATACGGAATTTCCCCGCTATCGCTTCCGAGATTTAATTCGAAAAATACTTCTTCACACACACTCCTTGCGCTCTGCATGCACTCCTTGCATAATCTTACAGAAGAGAAACAATTGAAATCATTCAATTATTCATTCATTTACTATGAACATCATCCATTCACAAAGACATAACAACACAGTCAAACCATAACAATATCAACATTGTGTATTTGGATCAATTTCCTCTGTTCTATTCATTTCATAAGAAAACATAATTACAGTCATTTATCCTTTACAACTATTAAAAGAAAAAAAATTCTAAGGACCCGGAGCTTTTTCACTCTTTTCCCTCCTATCTAAATACTATTACATTATGTTCAAGCGGTTACCTACTCAATTAATGCAACCTAATGAATAATCAAGGTTAATATCCCACACATGTAATACATTTACAATAGTGTAAAGGATTTACAATGGTTCTGTCATTTCAAACAGTGGCCCAGTTTTAAACAACAAAAATTAATTAATGAGAATTCCAAAAAGTCTTTGCACCACTTCCAAGCTAGTTAATTGTCGGTTCAACTCGTTTGACGTGTTGAGGTGTCGATTCCAATTCCACGTCCGCTTCCTTTTGATGTTATTGTGATGCTCCTGCATCACCTGTGGAGCCACCTGTAGAAAATATAGCGTTGGAAAGGGAGAGGAGATAAATTCGTGCAATATTAGATGCTATGGAGACAACGCAAAGGAGAGAACCTGATGCTGGAGACATCAGTGATGCAGATAGAGAAGAAATAGAGGTTGAAGAAGTTGTAGTAGAGGATATTGTGGAAGAATGCTTGTTGAAAGCTATTGTGAAATTGGGATCTAGAGAAAAGATAGACATCCCAATGTATGAAGGTAGCTTATATGTTGAAGAATTGCTTGATTGGATAGGAGAAATGGATAAGTACTTCGATTATGAAGACGTTGATGAAGAGAAGAAAGTGAAGCATGTTGTCACCCAGTTGAAGGGACATGCAACACTCTGGTGAGATGAACTGGAGGCTGACAGAAGAAGAAAGGTCAAACAAAATATTAAGAGTTGGGATAGAATGGTAGCCAAGATGAAAGATAAATTCATACCCTGGGATTATCATATAAATCAGTTCAAGAAATTGAAAAACTTGAGACAGAAAGGAATGACAGTAAAAGAGTACACAGAGGAGTTTTATAATTTGAACATTAAAAGATGATGAAAAGGTTTCCAGGTATATAAATGGCATGAGATATGAAATCCAGGACAAAATCAACATGAAGACAGTAAGGAAAGTAGAATATGCCTATCAGATTGCATTGAAGGCAGAATAAAAGTTGGCCAGGAAGCAGAGTCACTGAAGCCTAGGTAGAATTTTAAAAATAGGTAAGAGAATTTTCCATGACAAGGCACAAAATCCCAAGGTTGAGACTGGAAATAAAAAAAGTCACTCTGAAAGAGGACGAAGTTCCCGAGGGAGACAATATTCTAGAAGAAAACACTTTTCCTTGAGGAAGAGGAAGAGGCAAAGGAGGAGAAGTGAAATGTTTTTCCTGTGGAAAAACATGACACATGTCTTGGGAATGTTCTGAGAGAAAGAAATAAGGAGGAGGAAAAACTCACATTTTGTAAGTGAAGAAGAGGAATGTTGAGGCAAAAGGAACAGAACATGGGATATCCTTGATGATGAGGAAGTTTCTCTTGAAGCCTGAGCAAGAAGTGGAAAAACCAGTGCAGAGGAATAGTTTTTTCAGTACTGCTTGCAAGACTAAAGACAGAGTGTGCAAGGTGATAATTGAAAGTGGGATCACTGATAAATTATTATCCAAAGAGATGGTGGAGAAATTAGAGTTGGAGACAACTACACATCCAATTCCATATAGAGTCTCATGGTTGCACAAAGCTCACCAGGTAATGGTAACTAAACAATGCCTAGTAGAATTTAAGATAGGAGGATATAGAGATGAGATTTTGTGTAATGTAATTCCATTGGATGTATGTCATGTTTTATTGGGGAGACCATGGAAGTTTTACAGGAATTTCATTCATGATGGGAGGAATAATACTTGTACCTTGGAGAAAAATGGTAGGAAACACATGCTACTACCAATAGAGGTTAAGAAGGTGAAAGAAGAAGCCAAGCACAAGTATACTTCTCATGAGTGGGAAGGAAATCCTGAGTGAATTAAAGAACAAATAGGAGATGCATTTTTTTGTGGTGAGGAAGTCAAGAGTTATCCTTACAAGTACTTCTATGTATGATCTTCCTGAATAAATTCAGGAGTTGTTAAATAATTTTGTTGACATAGTAGTGGATGGGTTACCTAGCTCATTGCCACCTATCAGGAGTATCAGTCATCACATTGATCTAATACCAGGAGTGATTTTGTCAAACAAAGAAACATACAGATTGGCACCTCAAGAGAATGAGGAGGTAAAGAAACAAGTCCAGGATTTGATGGACAAGGGATTGGTCAGAGAAATATTGAGTCCATGCACAATACCAACTGTGTTGAGTCCGAAGAAGGATGGAGGATGGAGAATGTGTACAGACTCAATAGCCATAAAAAAAATCATAATCATGTACAGATTTCCTTTTCCAAGGATGGATGACTTAATGGATTGTTTGAGCAGAGCAAGATATTTTTCAAAGAAAGATTGGAAAAGTGGATATCACTAGATAAGGATGAGAGAAGGTGATGAGTGGAAAACAACGTTCAAAACAAATGTGGGGTTGTATGAATGGATTTTTATTCCATTTGGCTTAACAAATTCCCCAAGCACTTTTATGAGATTGATGAATGAAGCATTAAAATATTGTATTGGTAAGTTTGTGATTGTATATCTGGATGAGATATTAATCTTTAATAAAACTAAAGAAGAGAATTTGAGGGACCTAACATTGGTAATGAGATGTTTAAAACAAGAGAAGTTGCTGATAAATCTGAAGAAAACCTCTTTTATGAAGACATAACTCCTTTATTTGGGTTTTTTAATCTCTTAAAATGAATTGAAGATGGATCCAGAGAAGGTGAAAGCAATGAAACAATGGCCATCGCCAAGGAGAATATTTGAGGTGAGAAAATTCCATGGATTAGAAAGTTTCTATCAGAAGTTCATTAGAAATTTTAGTGGAATTTGTACACCAATGTTAGAGATGGTGAAGAAGAGACATAATTATTTCGAATGGAAAGAAGAATATGAAAAAGGTCTTGCCAAGATAACAGAAGGAGAAGATAACAGAACAACCGATTCTGGTCTTGCCAGATTCCGGGAAGACATTTCAAGTCCTATGTGATGCTAGTGGAGTTGCAATTGGAGTAGTCTTGAGCCAAGATAATAGCTTGGTTTCATATTTTAGTGAGGAGTTGAATGATAACAAGAGGAAGTACTCCACATATGATAAATAATTTTATGCAGTAATTCAAGCCTTAAAGAAATTGAGGCACTATATTGTTCCAAAATATTTTGTTTTGTATAGCGATAATCAAGCTTTAAAATTCATAACAAAACATGAGAAGTTAAATCAAAGACATGCTAAGTGGATATAGTTTATGAAAAAATTCACTTTTTTCATTAAACATATTTCTACAAATGCTAACAAAGTCGATGATGCATTGAGTAGGAGATGTCTAATTTTATAGGAATTTCAAGTGAAAACCTTAGGGTTTAAACACCTTAAGGAAATGTATTGAGATGATATAGATTTTAAAGAAGAATATGAAGCATGTGAAAGTCCTTTGATTAGAGACAAAAGTCAGTCAATAGAGTATATGATTCAAGATGGATTGTTGTTCAAAGGTATCTAGTTGTGCATACCAAAATGCCTGATGAGAGATAATCTACTGAAAGAAAAACATAGTGGAGGTCTAGCAGGACATTTCGGCCATGAAAAGACAATTGCACAGTTGAACAATTCATACTATGGGCCAGGTATGAGGGAATACCTGAAGAACTTTGTGAACAGATCTAAAATTTTCCAGGATGCAAAAGGAAAAATATAGAACATTGGGTTGTATCAGCCATTGCCTATTCTAGATAGGCCCTTGGATGCAATAAGCATGGATTTTGTGTTTGGATTGCCAGGAACACAAAGAGGAAGAGATTCCATATTTTTGGTAGTTTATAGATTCTCAAAGATGGCACACTTTATCCCATGTCAGAAAACCATTGATGCAACACATATTGCCAATTTGTTTTATGAGGAAGTTGTGAGACTTCATGGGTTTCCAAGGAGTATTGTCTCAGACAGGGAGACAAAATTTATTGGTCATTTCTGGAGGACATTATGGTAGAAAGTGGGGACATAACTGTCCTTTAGTTAATTATATCACCCTCAAATGGATGGACAGATTGTGGTGGTGAATTTGACTTTAGGGAATTTGCTGAGGAGTTTGGTCATTGAACATCATAGCCAATGGGATCAAATTATGTCACAAGAAGAGTTTGCATACAATGACTCAGTAAACATAAGTACAGGAAAGAGTCCATTCCATATAGTGTATGGAATGAGTCTAAGAGGTGTATCAGAGTTGAGATGTCTGGAGCAGAGTGAATTCAGAAGCATTGGAGTGGAAGACATTGTTGTAGAAATGCATAAGCTTCATAATTAGATTAAAGAGAAGTTGCAGAATAAAAGAAAAGAATACAAGCGCAGATTTGATCAACATAGAAGATAACTTCAATTTGAAGTTGGATATCAAGTTATAGAACATCTCAGGAAGAAAAGGTTCCCAAGGGGAACATATAAAAAACTGAAAATAAAGAAGATAGGACCATGCAAGATCCTAAGGAAATTTTATTCTAATGCTTATGAGATAGAGTTGCAAGAGGATGTGGGTATATCACCCATATTCAACATTTAGGACCTATATCCTTATAGGGAAGATGAGACAAAGGGATTAGAAAATTAGAAAGGGATTTAGTGGGACAAGCAGATACCTGTAGTAGAAAATCCACAGATGGAGAAGATCATAGATTAGAGGACTGGTAGGAAGACTAGGAGCACTTATTTTGAATATTTGGTAAAGTGTAAAGGACACCCAATAGAAGATTCCAGTTGGGTAAATGAAGCAGATATTCGGAAGCATGGAAAGTCGGTGCAGGAGCTCACGGACAGGAGTCCATGGATTTTTTCCCAGAGGCATATGATGTAGGACCATCATCAACAAAGCACGAGTGGAGGATATCTCAACACCCTAGCATGCATTTTGAAGACTTTTTAAAATTTGAGAAAGAACATGTCACAAAATATTTTGAAAAGATTGTAATCAATGAACATCTTAAATTTTTAGGAGTCGAACCATCGCATGAGATCGATGGGGAATGTATTTCCTTTAATGTAGTAGATTGGAGTATAGATTCAAAGCATTTTCTCTTATCTGTCTATCTCGAACATTTATTGTAATAATCCTTAGTAGTTGATATATTTTAATTTGATAGGATATCGCTAAGGTAGTCAGAGGGAAAGGATCTCTAGGAGTCCTTTTGTATAAATAATTGTATTGTTTCCCAGAAGAGGTTGCTGAAGGTTATTGTTCCTAAAGATTGTTGTATCTAAATATTGTTGAATATTATCAGAGTGTATGAGCCCATGTACATTTTATTGAATGAATATAGCATTGAGGCATTGTCCCAAATGTCTGGTGTTTCTATTGTTGTGTCTATCTTATTGAATTGTAGGCTTTCTGTTTAACTATGTTCTCTGTTATTACACGTTCTTATGTTGTGGATACATTTACATGGTTGAATGTATGAATCTGTAATATTTTAGATAATTTTCAATTTTTTCTCTTCACGAGCTTATGCGAGTGCATATTGTCCACAAGGAGTGCATTGACAGAGTCTAGTTTGACTCAGAAGATTAAAAGAGATAATGTGGAGCTTTGTATGCAAGGTGTGCATATTGTTTGCAAGGTGTGCGTCGACAGAGTATTTTTGACTCAGAAGCTCAGGAGGAGTAACTCGAAGTTTTCTTGCAGAGGAGTGTAAAGATTTGTTGCAAGGTGTGCACAGTCTCTCACCAAAAAATTGAGTCGTGGAAGAATACCTTTCTCAAGGTGTGCGCAGGGTCAAAATTTGACTAAATGTCGAAAAGGCGTTCCAAGAAGTTTAGAGTTTCAAGGAGGAAAAAGTTCATAAGAGGTAGTGGCGATAATTATTCAATAGGGAGGAGCCCTTTAAGATTCTCCAAATTAACAAGAAGGATTCGTTTGGAGGAAGCGGGATCATTCCAGACCGTGAGATCTAGGAGAGTTGCATGGAGCTTATCCTTGGATCCCTTCAGCACTCCGAGTATTCAAATGTTTGAAAGAACTTTGAGAGGGGTATTTTCGAATTCCCGTAGCCGTGAAGTGAATCTAATACGTCGATATCGAGGAGGATACATGGCATCAAATCTGAGAGTTCGTGGGAAAGAGATTCAGAATATTTGCATGGAGCAAAGAGAAAAAATTGCGAAGTCGTGAAGGACAAAGTAGATCTGGACCGTTAGATCCAAAAGAGTATGTGGTGGAGATCCACGTACTTTGGAGAAAAATCACTTCAAAGAAAAATGAGTGAGGTGAAACCAAAATCGTCAAAGCGTGAAGTACGTAATTCCATAGTAGTCGTCAATCTGAGGGGGGAACGCATCATTAGATCGTTGACTTCGATGGAACGCTAAGGAGAAGGTGGAGTTGTTGACCAAAAGTCATCTAAAGCTCCAAAAAGGTAAGAAACTAAATCCTAGACGTCGATTGTGTGGACACGTGGTGCCATATCTATCACTTCGATGATAACACACTTCAACGAAAAGTCACTTTGGGGAAAATGAAGAGTGAAGGCTCGAAAATTCCCAAATGTTGAAGTGTCAAAGTTGATCTAAACCATCTGTTGGAGAAGGACAAGTTGGAGAATATATGCCACTTCAGAGAATTGATACTCTGTGAGCAATAGAGCAAGGGTCATTGACTACAAGTCTCCCAAAGTGGAACCAAAGGATAATCTCGACCATAGATCGAGATAAGCACATGGCGCTCGATCCATAGCTTTGCATGGAAAGTACTTCGGGGAAAAATGGCGTTGAAGCATTCAAAACTCCTGAATGACGAAGTTCCAAAGTAAATCTCAGTTGTTGGTTGTCGAGGGAGCGTGGACTGTAGATCTGGTCCAAGAGATTTCATCGGTTCAGGGTTTGGGTAAAAAGGATTAAGCTACATATAGAAAAACTAAAGCCTAGAGTAACAAAGTTTATCACATTCATTGGCTATTGGAGGAAAGTGAGTCATAGATCTTGTCCGGGTAAGTTCGTCGGTTCAGGGTTCAGGTAAAAAAGAGTAAGCTGCATCCAAAAGTGTCGAAGCACTAAGTCATGAAGAGGGTTGGCTCGAGGTCATATGCCATGGTCATATTGAATAATATTATAGAATAAGAGCTAGCAATCACAATTTGGTGTTACCAGAAGCATCGGAGAATGACTGTGTGAGTAATTTGAGCCTACGGGGTGAGATAAAGGGACCTATGTGAATTTATTCCAAGGTCTATTGGAGGCTCGAAGAGTCAATTCGGCTTAGTGTTTTGAAGATCCTTAACCAGGAGGTTGAGTAGCCATGAGGAGAGAAGGGAGGTATGCATCATGAGACTCGAACCTGGGTGGGAAGGAGAAAACTCCCCACCCCAACCAATTGATGTAAAACCATTCACACACACACACACACACACACACACACACATATATATATATGTCAATGTAAGATTTTGTGGTTGTCATTTTACCATAATTTTTTATTCCTATTAAAGTATCGAACAAAATTCCATCAATGTCAAATAGTATTGTTGAGGGATATAACGTCACTTTACAAGTTTAATTTTAATGTGTTAGTGTCAATAAAGTCAATTTAGCCCATTTCTCTTACTGTAAAACATTGGCATTCAATAGTTTACCTACATTTTTATTTTGTTTTTTAGAGTATACAAATAGGAAACATTATAGAATTCTATGGGACCAGATCTTGATTTCCCAGCGACATTCTAGAGAATGAGTCAACATTCTATAATTTTATGGGACTAGATCTTAATTTCTCGACAACATTCTAGAGACCAGATCTTATTTTCCCAGTGTGTTCATATTGCCATACCAAAAAAATGAAATGGGGAACGATGGATTGGAAACCGAAGTCAAAACCACTACCCTGAAGCAACGACCTTTACCTGAATGATATGTATGCATAGTGAACAATATATTTCTTGTTCCAAGGAATCCAACAAGTGTCAATCGAGACGTTAATGGGATAAGTTTTTCTATGTGTAGATTGACTTTGGAAGCTTTAGAACTAGATTGAGGCACCAAGCACATGATTACACATCTCTGTTTTCAACTGGTGCTTTTGAAAAGGACTAAAAAAGATTGATTTTCACACAAACTCATAGTAATATTTTCTTTCTCTCAAGCCATTGGACATTACATCAAAAATACTCTATTAAAATAGTTTTTTCTTTCTTTCAAGATCCATAGCATACTAATAGTTTGAAAAACCAGTTCCATATATCCATATCTACTTCATAATTCCACATAGAGACCAAATATTTAGCATTCTTTCGATCAAATCTTAGTCGAAGGAATTTTAACGATGTTATTTAACTTCTACTTCCAGCTAAATGCTTTAGCAAGGCTTACTCAATGAAAAGTCAAGACATTTCTTCTCAAATTTAAACGTTGTGTACAACAAAGAAAGGAGACATAAGATTTCATATTTAAAAATGCAAAAAATGTATTTTAAATGTGAATTCCTTACCATATCAAGCATCTGTGATATCCAATAGCTTTAATTCCTGGAAGATTATGATATTTTAGCAAAGTCGAGCATTTATGTACACTACAAGATTCCCCTATGGTCGTAGGTACATGAAAACCCTCAAGGCTATTTGAAGCCAAAAATATACAAATATGACATCATTTAGATGGGACCTCGACTGCCTAAGGGACCTTGACCATCTATCATGACATCCCACCTACCTTGTCGATCACCTCTTAGTGCCTAGAACACATCATCACTTGCATTTGTCACTTGTTGATACATTGCAGCTAGACTCATGTGACATTGTTTTTTTTCACTATGGACAAAAACATGAGTCATTTGTTAATATGTTGCAGACATATGACGAAAGGTTCAAAAGGAACCTCCCCTTAATAGAACTCCTTCAGCATAACAAACCCAATACATTAACTTCCTTTGATTGACCAACCTCTCAACCAACTATGGATCAACTAGAGAATGGATCAACTATAGAATGTGTTAGTGATTAGGGAGCTCTCCCATTGAGGGATTTAAGGAGGGTAGTACAATTAATAACTATGGATGTTTTATAGCTTATGGTTGGTATTTCAGGATAGTAAATTTGAAATCATAAGGTTTGTGTGACAAGGACAATGAAAAAATTCTTCTTAAATATTCCTTAGTGTTGGAAAGGCCTCTTCCATCCTTCTTGACTAGTGACATCGATGGTAATTATGTGCCTTCTTCTTAGATCTCAAAGTATGTTTCATTCCTAAATTCATTTTGGAAAGGAACATCAGGACTACTCCAATTCATATGTTTTTTGGATGAGAATATTGGGAGAGGGGAAGATCTTGGAAGGGGATACACATGAAATTAATTGGTCAACAAGGGAGAACAATGATTTAAAACATAAAGAGATGACTAATGCAATAAAGGGTAAATTTGAGGTTACAAATGTGTTAGGAGGAAAAAGAAGAAGGTTTTGTGTTGTAGGGGAGTGTTGGGAGGCCTTTTAGGCCATTTTAATAATCGTCATACATTAGACATGGTAGAATATATGAATACATGTAATAAGTAAGCAAATTCAAGTAAAGGATAAATATATAAAGAGATATTAATGAATGGTTAGTTGGATCAGGTACAACCACTCCAACCATCTTCCTAATGTATAGATACTCTTGTAGAAGGAATATGAACTTGGTTGGTTAACCTTCCCTAAAATATCTCTTCTCTCTTGCGTTATGCGTGCGTGCGCATGCGCATGTGTGTGTGTGTTATTTATGTTCTTTCCCCAATGTAGTCACTTTCTTGAATTCTTGTGTAATCTAGAAGATTAAAACATTGGCATCATTGTCTCCCTCATTTGCTATGAGTTACAACAACAACTAATGAGGGTGGTTCTACCTTGGAAGAGATGGAAAGATCAAGAAGACTTGGAAGTTTCAATGATCTCTCATGGATACTTGTTGATGGATGTTGCTTAATTGAAGAAATTATGAGGCACTTTTCCCATAGAAAATTTGTTCATAAACTTTGATGCTATGTGGAATATTTTTTATTGTTTGTGGAATATTTGTTCGCAAATGAATTTTTTGAAAATTGCTTGTGGATGTTGCTTTCTTGAAGACAAGAATGCACAAAAGTTGAAGGAATATGGCCTACAAGAAGAACTTGAAAAATATTGAAGAACTCTTGCAAGTACTTGATGGTTCTCGTATGATTATTAGAGAAAGAAAATTCCCAAAGGAGTGTTTCAATTGAATGATGAGTTGCAAAGTTGCATGAGAAGTTGACATATTCACAAGTCGAGTCAGTCTCGTTAGTCGAAGGAAGTCAAATATATATTACTGGAGCATATAAAAGAACCGTCTAAGAAATCAAATCACCACATACACGCGATGTTGATAAAGAAGATATGCAAGTCAGAAGAGTTGATTGTGGAAGATGTGTTTGATATGACCATGGAAAATTTTCAAGAAATTTTGATTTCAATAAAGTATGAAGCCTCCCTATGGATATTATGAATAAACCAAATGCGCCTTGTGGAATGAAGAGTCAATTGAAAGAATGAATATTGAGAGGCATTTCTCTTGGTTTATGCTTGACCTGCAAAGATACAAAAAAGTTAACAAGGACTGTTGGAGTTGTTGATCACTCATGGACATCATTGGAATGTTTTTCTTTGCCAACAAATAACATATGAAACCTATTGTGTTTTAGATAATGATAGCATTCAAACATTCAAAAATTTGGTGCGTTTATATTTGAAAACAATTGCATATTATTATTTTATCAATGAATGAAAATGAATATTCCTATTACATGAATTCATTGTGCTAGCAATGCTATTAACAAGGATGAACTATCAAGTGCAGTCGTAAAACAAAATCTAAACCAAAATATTCTAGAGGAATCCATAAGCATGGTTGATGGAGCTAGTTGAAGAAACTGAAGCAGATCGACATGGTTGATGGATCCAACTAAAGAAATTGAAGGAGATAGACCTAATCAATCAAGTTGACTGAATAAACTGAAGGAGAACGACCTAATCGATGGATCCGACTGAATACCAAATATATGGTCGAAGGAAGAAGGAAGTCGATTGTCACACACCCGACCCCTAAGTACCTTTTTAAGGGATGGGGTATAAAAAAATTTGTTAACCTAATACACATGGCCCAGTAATTACTGAAATCTTTACTTTCTCTTTTCCCTCTTAGAAGTTGTTTAACACTAACTCAATAAATTACTCATATGATAATTATGAGTAATTATATTATAACATAATGAGGATAATTTATCCATAATATAATTAAGTTTATTAACCTTAATTAAGGTATATAATTCAATTCCTACATGTCACATTTTCACGTAACTTAACACACACACACACACACACACACACACACACACACACACACACATATATATATATATGCATATTTATTTTATTTACTAGGAAAAATAATTAACTATATTAAACCACAAATTATCCTTTTATTAATTATATTATAATATAATTGTATTTAATTATATTATAATATGATTAATTTATATCAAAGGGGGCACTTAGGATTATAAATTCCCATTAATACCTAAGCCTCCAAACTTTGGTGAAATTCCTCATCATGTGTTTATGAACCCAAATCTTCTAAATGTCGGAGTTCCGAAGAGGCTCCCACTCATACTATACCTTTGTGAAAATATAATTAATTACATTAATTTATAATATAATTCATTAACTTCAATCTTTGTATCAATATTTGTGCAACCATTGGAACGAGAAAGGGTAGGTTCAAGCCTTCGTCCCTTCATTACTTATTCATTCTATTACCCCAAACATCACGGAGTGTCGAACTTCTGGAGCTTCAGTGTCCTGAACTCCTGAAGGGTCCACACTTCATGTGATTTCACATTAATATTAAATTAAAAAGGGAAATAGGGTTGGTACTTAATCATGTACCAATATCACAATAGACCCATTTAATATATATTATATTAACCTCTTTGGAAAATGCGTCGAGGTTTATAAAGTACCCTAATATTTTATTGATATTTGAACTAAGGGAGAGAGAGAGAGAGAGAGAGAGAGAGAGAGAGAGAGAGAGAGAGAGAAAACTTTGGGTCAACCCCCTTCGTCTCTCCACCACATTCCTTATACTCCATTATCTCAGAGCCCTAGAGTCTCGAAGCTCCGAAGTGACCGTACTGGCACACATTACTACACCATTTAATATTCATAGGATTTGTCTTCATTTACGTGTAATCAATTTAATGAACCTTAAAAATAATATAATATAGAATTTTATATTCCTCGAAAAATATGCCCAGGTCTTAAAATTCTCCAATATTATAATAATATTTGACATGAGAGAGAGAGAGAGAGAGAGAGAGATTTCTTTAGGACAATGTTCTTTGGCTCTCCCATACATCCTTTAAATTCAATTCTCTC
>SNQJ01S0010700.1:135155-145597 GCA_010110895.2 Picea sitchensis | reverse complement strand
AATCGGTCACATTAAATACAATAACATAAATAATTGTATTTATTATGCATGCAACCTTTCACTCAAGGAAAGGAAGGGTTCAGGTATTCGATGACTTTGGCTCGTGCAATCAAAGCAGCCAAACATCCTGAAGTCCCAGAGCTCCGAAATCCCTGAGTTATGAAGACCATGAGATGTTTAAGGAATTTGGTCACGTGTTATTCCCTAGAGTGTTTTGTAATTAAAAATAATAATAAATTACTCTTTTGGTCTCAGGTCTATTTCGCTCTACGAACTTTAACCTCCATTTCCATAATAAAATAATAATAACATTCATAATAATAATAATAATAATAATAATATATCGTTATCGTTTTATTAAGTGGAGAATTTAAATGAATTTAATTTCTCTTACAAGAAATAAGAAAAGGATAAATATAAATTTCCAGTATTATAAAGAGATTTAAAAAAAAAATTATATTCCAATGAGATATCTCCATCCTTGAAATTAAAAATATAATTATAAGCTCTCCCTTCTCGTGGTTAAATGAGTAGAATTTTACTTCCTTGTTATTGTGATTTACTACTCTTACTAAATTTAAGGAAATGATCCTAATAGAAATATTTACCTCCACAGTAAATTCAGTGTTTCTACTGGAATTTACTGCCCACCAAAATTTAAGGGGATTCTTCCCAAATTTAGGAGATTTAACACAACTTAAATATAAATGTTTATTTATGCCCCAAATAGAATTTGGAGAACTTTTATATTTTTATTTCGTATAGACCAATTTCATGTTTATGTCCTAGTTATTTTTCCTCAATAATTATTTATAAGGACTTTTAATGATTTCCCATAATTGGGATTATTTCCTAAAGTCCACACGGATCTCATAGCTCCTAAATTTTATGGCACAGGATTTGAAAACATACAAAAATGGAGCACTATTACTCAAAAAAATCACTCCCTCTTTATTCAGATGTGTTATAGAGATTTTTAACTGTTAATTCATCATTTCTCAAGCATGCATTAAACTATACAACAAAGTCAACAACAACATCCACTCCCATAAATCTCATTTTAGCACAGAGATAGTCAAGAGATAAGAAATTAAATCAGAAGAGCTTTATCTAAGACATTCTCTTTTATTCTGCTTAAATTTCTCAATTCACTTTTGTCAAAAATTAAACTTTCACAGTTCTAGAATATAGTATAAAATTTTCTCTGATCTAAACACTACATAGATCTAACCAAGTGTACTTATCTAGAAACCAAATAGTGATGTAACTACTAAAAGGGGTGCCCTTTTCCACCCAACTATAGGCACAATAACTCCTGGAAAAATTTACCGTTGGCCACCCCCTAGCTAGATCATGATGCTCTGAGAGAGACTCTTCCTTATTTTCAGCAACATCTAGGGACAAAGGCCACTGTCCTCCTCCCATAGGAATTTTACAGATCAGTTTTCTTTCCACCAAGAAAGTGGGCCTGCAATGAGTTATTCCCCAGTCACTCATCTTCTCTCTGACCTCGTTTATCAGCTTGGACTAAAAACGCTTCCCAACAAGTTCTTGTACCCAGAACAAATTGATTTTTTAGTTCTCTTCAGAACCAGTGAGCTGCACATGCTCTCCCTCTTCAAAAATGGTCATCAAACCCATTCCCATGAATCCTATGCCTCTGCCCATGAATTTACCTTCTTTTCTTGCCTTCCTCTACAATATTTTATGGGTCCGAATACCAATTTCGTGGGTCATGTCAAGAAGTTTTCAGATGGGTACTCTGTCCATCTCCTCATTGACTCTTGAGGAGCACTTCCCAACTACCAGCTTGGATGGTAATTTATTTTTTTGGGTCAGAGGACTATTCTGGACCTGAATAATTTAAATCCAGTAAAGTACTGGTCTGGTGGGGGTCATCGCAACCATTGTTGGTTCCCTTCACCATCTCTCTCATGCATCATGATCTGCCTTGGCAACCCCTTCAGCAACTATGCAACACTTTCCATTTTTATTTAGTAACAAAAATACATACATTACCTTTTATAACAAAAAGGTTCATCAATTCCAACATCCACACATATTCAGATTTCCCATAGTCTTTTAAAAGGTTATAGTTATATTTACAAGTTGGGGGAAACACAGGTATTAAAATCCCCTCCCCCTTAAAGGAACATTGTCCTCGATTTTGTTCCTTCCGATGTGCTTTGTATGTACAGAAGTAAACAAAAATGGGTATACATGTTTCATGGAATCCTCTATTTCCCATGAAAATTCATACGGACCAAAGTGTTTCCACTACACCTTGACCTGTGCAATGGTTCTTTTCCTGAGTGGGATTTATTTTTCTATTATGAATTGTGACTTTGGTAGGAATTCTCCCTCTGGTTCCATCTGAATCGCAAACTAATCAATTATATGATTAAAATCGTGTACATATTTATTCAGTAACGAAACATGGAAAACATTATGTTCCTTGACTATGGGAGGAAGTGCTAGTCTATATGATACAAGTCCCACTCTATACAAAATTTCAAAAGGTCCACAATATCGAGGTTCTAGCTTGGCACAAGCTCCCATTCTAAAGTAACTTTTTTGGGGCTTAACTTGGAGATACACATTATCCCATGCTTTGACCTCTCTTGGCATCCTTTTTCTGTCTACATAGATTTTCTGTCTATCTTGAGCTATTTTCAGATTCTGTTTTATTTGAACTAATTTTTGTTCCATTTATTTTAGCATATATGTCCTGAGTGTAATTCTCTCTACTGGGTTACTCCAATTGATTGGGATATTGCATTGTCTACCATAGAGGGCCTCAAAAGACCTCATCTTTAATGACTCTTGATAGCCATTGTTATAATCAAACTCTACCAGTGGTAGGTAGTCTTCCCACCTCTTTGGATGATGCATCACATGCATCCTTAACATTTCCTCTAACACTTGGTTTACCCTCTTTATTTTGAGGGTGATAGGTTGTACTAAATAACAATTTAGTTTCAAAACCAACAAACAGATATTTTCAAAAATTTGAAGTAAATTTTGTATCTTTGTCTGATATGATTTCCTTAGGCATGTCATGCAACCTAAATATCTCTTTCATGAAAATACTGGCAATATATATTGCCTAAACGGGAATAAAGTGAGAAACCTTGCTCAATTTTTCCACAACTACCATAATGGCACCATTCTGCTTGGTTGATTTTGGTAACCCTGTGATGAAATCCATGAAGATTGTTTCCCATTTCCATTCTGGAATTGGTAGGTGTTGCAATAGCCCTGCTTGATGTCAGTTCTCTTCCTTAACCTACTAACATTATATACATTTAGCTAAGTAATCATATATGTCATTTTTCACTTCAGTCCAATAAAATAGTTTCCTAGTGGATGTGAACATTCTTTGATAACCAGGATGACCAGTATATGGTATTTTGTGTAGTTCATCCATTATGAATTTTTTCAAGTCGTCACAATTTGGAATATATAACCTAACTTTGTAAGTTAGAAGGCCATCATTCAACATTCGATATCCCTCATACTTCATCCCTATGGGATCTTGCTCTAGGTATGATTTCACAGTCTTGAAAAATGCATATTTTTCTTGTGCACTTTTGAATCTCTCCTTGACATCTCATTCGTAGGTGCTTATAGTTTCCAAGTGAATCACTTTCATACTTCTACTAAGGGCATCAACTGCCCTATTTTCTTTTCCTTTTATATGTTTGATTTAAAAATAAAACTCACTAATGAGATCCATCCTCCTACCTTGTCTAGCATTGAGTTTTGGTTGATCAAACAAATATCTCAACCCCCTATGGTATATCATAAGAACAAATATTATACCTAGGAGTTAATGCCTCCACATTTTTAAATCATGTAGTATGGAAGACAATTCCAAATCGTGGGTCACATAATTGATTCCATGCTCATTCAATTTTTTGGATTCGTAGAAAATCATGTGTCCTTCTTGCACAAGGACTCCTCTGAGCTCTTCCTTGTAGGCATATGTACACACAAGGAAGTCATTTTTTGGGTCTACAATATTCAACATAGGTGCATTGGTTATAAGGTATTTCATCTCTTGGAATATCTCTTCACATTCTGATGTCCAAATGAATTTAACTCCCTTTTCTGAAGGGAGGTGATTGGGAAACCAATCTTGGAAAATCCCTTTATGAATCTTCTATAGTATCCTGCTAGTCCCATAAAGGATCTGATATCAGATACATGTTTTAGGGTAGGACAATCCATAATGGATTTGATCTTGTCAAGATCAACTGTCACTCCTTATTCAAAAATAAGATTGCCTAAGTAATAGACTTGTTTTTGGAAAAAGTCACACTTACTAAACTTAGCATAGAGCTTATGTTCTTTTAGAACCTGAAGCACTAACTTGAGATTTTTTTCATGCTCTTCCCTACTCATAGAATAGATTAGGATATCATCAATGAAAACCAACATAAATATTTCCAAGAACTTATTCATTACATTTATCATTAAGCACATAAAAGTGGTTGGTGCATTGGTAAGCCAAAATGGCACCACCACAAATCTATAGTGCCCATATCTTGTACTAAAGGTTGTTTTATGGATTTATTAGTCCTTAATTCAAAATTGATGGTATCCAAACCTCAAGTCAATATTGGATAAAATTGTAACACCACTTAATTGGTCAAAAAAATCATCGATCCTTGGCAAGGGATAATTATTCTTAATGGTTGTCTTATTGAGTTGTATGTAGTCTATGCACAACCTGAGTGTGCCATCATTCTTCTTCACAAAAAAAACTAGTGCTCCCCAAGGAGACACACTAGGAAGAATGTAATGTATGTCCAACATCTCCTTTAGTTGTATTTTAAGCTCAATTAGCTCTAGTGTACTCATTCTATAGGGTGCTCTAGACACTGGAACCACTCAGGGTACAAGTTCTATTGAAAAATCAATATATAATCTTGGAGGTAGACCCGATACCTCTTCTGGAAACACATATTTATACTCTCTTAATATGGGATGGTACTCTAGGCTTGGTTTGTTGTTCTCAACAGATTTCAACACTTGTATTGCATACAAGGGACATCCTTTTCTGCAATATGTTTTCACTTGAAGGGTTGATAATTTTCTCACTGATACAAGATTTTGAATTCCTTTTAGGGTTATTTTTCTCCCTTCTTCATCTTCACACTCGAAATTTTTATTTTAACAGTCCAAATTGGTTTTATGGGAAGCCAACCAGTCCATGCCAATCAATAGGTCATAAGATCCAAAAGGGATCATATTTAGGGTCGCTTGGGTGGGTAATCCATTCATAATGAATTGGCATGTTGTTATGACCTATGTTACCTTTCTTTTGGTTCCAGTGGCTAGTTGTACCAGCCATGATTTAACATGTTTTACTTTCTTTAATTTATATTTCTCAACAGTTTAAGGGGAAACATAACTCATATTAGAACCAGGGTCAATTAAAATGGAAGCTAGATGGTTATAAATCATACCTTCCATCTCCACCACTGAAGCTTGGTGGTCAGCTTGTCCATTATCCAAGGCTGCATAAATTGGTGGCATGCTCCTAGACACATCATTGACTTTGGTATCCTCTCGGATGTTGTAGACCCTCCAATTGTCCTATTTCCTATGTGGACAGTCCCTCAACATATGTTCTTCTCCACAACCCAAAAATTTCAAGGGTTCTCTCCTTGTATTATTAGTCTTACTTGGGGCTAATCCAAAGGGTTTATTACCACTCTAATATGGACAATTATATTGATATATACATTTAGTCGGAAGGCTCATATTAGAGATTTTCTCATGATTCTTAAATCTTGAGGATTTAAACCCTTTCTTCTTGAATCCCAAATTATTTTTCTTCTTCCATTCCTTATGAGGTTCTTCCTTATTCTTGAATTTCTCATAGCAGTACCTTGCCTTCTGGATAGTGTCTTCTAAATTATTTGGTTCATCAAATTCAATTATGTCCAAGAAGGACTAATGAAGTCCACTAATAAATAATTGCATCTTTACCTTTTCATCCTTTATGTAGGGAACATACCTCATCAACTCAAGAAATTTGTTGATATATTCATCTATTGTGACATGTCCTATCTTGAGTTCATAGAACTCATTGGTATTCCCATCAAAGTATTTTTCCAATGGATACTTCTTCTTGAAGTATCCCTCAAATTTTTTCCATGAAAAGTCATTCTCATGGATTCCTTTCACATTCCCAAGGTCATCCCACCAAATGGAGGTATTTCCATTCAAGTTAAAAATGGTTATTTGGGCCTTTAAGTTTTCAGATTAGTCATGGAATCTGAGGTACTTCTTCAAGAAAACTAGCCAAACTTTTGCTTCTTCCCCTTTCTTAATTTCTCCATCAAAAGTGGGTGGCTTGGATTTCTTAAACTCTTCAAGGTCATGGATGTTTGAATGTTTCATCTTATTTATTCTCCTTTGGGAATGTGAACTAGTCCCACTACTACAAAATTCCTTGGAGTTGTTAGTTTCCTCACTAGAGGATTATTTTGTTTAATGTCTCTTGGCTCCATGTTGGGCCTTCTTTGAGGTGCTCCTCCTTGTGTGGCCACTTTCAGGACCATGCTTTTGTATCTCAGGTGGACTTTGGGTTTTCTTAGTATGATTTTGTTGACGCTTGAATCGATTAGGACTGAAACGAAAACCTCATGACGACATTAGTCCCCCTTCATTTTTAGAGAGGTGGTTCTCCTCTTTTGCTAAACGATATATCTTTGAATATCTTGGAGTAGGGAGAGTGCTCTACAAAAAACCCCAAATCTTTAATTCTTGGATTTAAATGAAAACGATTATTAAATAACCCAATATCATCTTTATGTGTATCAAAATTATTTTTACAATAGAAAAGTATTCAAGGAGGGATTAACCATCATAATTAAATTCTAATCAGAATCACACACAATCTTCTTAATAATATATAAATACATCCATATCTTCTTCATAGGAGAGAATGATTTGATCATCTCAAATTATTTTAATAGAGCACTGAAATCAATATCAAAAGAGAATTTGATAGGTCAACCTCAAATACCTCATACTTAAAACTCAAAGTTACAAGATACAATCAAGATCAACCCTGAAGCAATCCTTTTTTAGATTTTTATTCATGAAATATGTTCTTCATTACAAAATATTTGGTAGCCATGTATGTTGCTGAAAATACTCCATGATCATATAATAAAATATCTTAGAATAATAAAAGAAGAACACTCAACAACTCATCCTTGTGCCCAACTCTGAGATTCAAGCATAAAGCTATGAGAAGTGGTGTAGAAGAATATATAAAAAAAAATGGAGAAGATGGAGATTTATTTCTTTTGATCAGAAGCTTGATTGTGTATCCACAGTCATACATTCTTATTCTTCTAATCTTCTGCCCTTCCCCCTATGGAAATACTATTTCTTCGACCATTTGAAGAATCCTTTATTCTCCTTTTAAGATGAAATTTTATAACTACTTGAGTAGTTAGGATTTATCCCTTCTAGAAATTCTTGTACAAGTTTCTTCTTGAAACATTACCTTTAATTAATTCCTCATTAAATACTCATTAATGAAATCACATCATTAATATATGTATATTGAAAATGGTTCCCTATCCTTTTTTAATAAAAGTTTTAATTAAACTTTTATCTTTACAATTTAATTAATTTCTCATTAAAATAGGATGAATGTAATTTAATTTTATAAAAGTGAAAACCAACTTTTTAACCATGTAACCCACCTTTTATGTACTATTCATTGTCTCATATTTCCAATGATATAAATTTTCTGCAAATCCATCGCCCGGATCTCAAGATATGAGCTCATGAAATTGAGTTGTCATGTAGGCCCATTAAAAATGTAGCTGACTGGTATTTTAATTTCTGAGAAAAATGTATCAACTTTCAGCACTTGAAACATATACCTCCATCTTCTACATCGAAATATATTTGCAATGGTATAACTTTTTCTACAAATGGAGGTCGGGAGCTCAATATATATCCTTTTCAAGATCGTGACTCAGCCATCGTCGATCAAGTTTGATTGGTAAATGTGGACCCTTGATTTAATTTCTACCTCCTTTGTTGAATTTCGACCTTTTTTCATTATTCTTATCCCACATGTACAAGAATAAAATAGTATTAGTGGTATATAATGTTAAGTGTAACATGCACTTGACAAGAAATAAAGAAGAGAGGATACTATGGAGCTTCGAGGATTCGACACTTGGAAAATTGTTGAATATAATAATAATTTTGCATGCCCAGTCAACCACCATTATGCCCATTCAGAGATGATGATTCACCCAACCAAATCTTGTCACATTTCATCACTCGGTAGGCCAACAATATGCCATATTCCATCCAATAGAATCACTCCATGTGTCACTTCGTGTATGTTGCCACGTGTCTCCATTAATTAGTTGCCATGTGGCACCATCCATTAACTATAATTTGGATATATCTCATTGGTTAATAAAGTGCCATGTTTCACTTGGATATGTTCCTCATATAACTTAGGACAAGAGACATTTTATTAAAATAATATGGTGGTTTTGCGGGGTTCCCTGAATGTTGAGGTAGGTGAGAATCTTAGAAATTAGTGCGAACCTGTGGTAAGACATAGTAAGAAATAAGTTTGAAAATTTATAAGTGTTAACTAAAGTGGAGAGGAGAGGAGAATTAGTCAGATGGAATTGTAGCTAATATATGAAAGAAATATCATATCACCAACCCACGAACCCGTGAACCCATGGTAACTTGTATATTTGGCTATGTGTTGGAAGAGTTACATGGTAAAGAGTAGTAAAAAGAGTTGTGTGCATTATGAAGGTGGAAGAAGTCAAATTGCATTGTGAGGGTAGTGGGGATAAAACATACTCTTAAGAAATATCACCAACCAACCAACCCATGGTAAGCCATAGTAAATAAGAATAAGTCTGGAAAGTATATAATGGATCATGTGAAATATGGAAAAATGAAAAATAAAAAGAAATATATGGGAACTAAAAGTAATTACGTGAAATTTGGGAAAAGAAAAAGGGAAAAGAAAAGAAATGGAAAAATGGGATAATGAAAATGGAAAGGAGAATAAAAATAAATGGAAATGAATGTGAACATGGAAAGGAATAAGGAAAAATGGTTAAGCGTGGAAAATGGTAATGGGAATATAAAAGTAATGAGTCAATGGGAAAAATGATGAAGAATAAAATGCGAGAATGAGTAGAGGTGAAGGGAAAGGGGAGGAGAGAACATGTCACTTAGAACATTTTTCATATTTCTTCTTGTAATACCTCCATTAGACTTATGGATAGAAGTATGTGTATCTTGGTCATGGAGACTCGGATTTTTATTTTTTGAAATGCATGGCGAAGCGGATATCGATGGTTGTGCAATGAACATATAATAGTTCAAAAATATTCATCTTCCAATATCATTTTTTTTTATTAATCCAAAAGTGGGAAAATATAGATGACCAAATTTTGGTCAACAGATGTATGTCCACATTACCGACTGTTGGTCTATGTTGTAGTTGTATTTGTATATCTGATAGGATTTGCAGTAGGAGTATATTAATTTCATTTTGTTTTTCTTTCTCTTTTATCAGTCTTTCATTGTTAGCCTTACAACTCTGTAATTCTTCCATGAGGCTTCTTATAGTTTCAGCCAAATTCGAAGGGGTTTCCACCGCCCTCCTCTCATCAGATTCTTCTTCTATATTGTGGGATATTTCACCCAACTCATGGTGTCTCGCCATTCTTTACAATGTAGTTTCCATGTTGTCCACTGACTATTTGAGTGCTAATAAAACATTCTATGTTAGTTAATTATCTACTAGTTTATGAATAGCACATACAATTTGTAAGGTGAAGTTAGCTTCCTTATTTGGAACACTAGAAACACACAGTTCATATTTTTAAAACATATAACAAAACCAGAAAGTTTCATTCCCCTCTTCAGTAATGGTTTAAATAAGCTTCTTATCAATGGGTTAAGATTGGGTGTTACCCCTTAAAATTCTCTAATAACATTTTATGTGACTCGTTCATGAGGCCAAGTAGGCCAAGTGTTGTAACCTGACTCTGGTACCACTCTGTCACACACTCGACCCCTAAGTACCTTTTTAAGGGATGGGGTATAAATTTTTCTCTTAACCTAATACCTATGGCCCAGTAATTACCGAAATCTTTATTTTCTCTTTTCCGTCTTAGAAGTAGTTTAACACTAACTCAATAAATTACTCATATGATAATTATGACTAATTATATTATAACATAATGAGGATAATTTCTCCATAATATACTTAAGTTTATTAACTTTATTTAAGGTATACAATTCAATTCCTACATGTCACATTTTCATGTAATTTAACATATATATAATAATAATAATAATAATAATAATATATTTTTAAGGTCACGACCAAGCCAGCACACCAAATTGCTGTATGAGAC
>SNQJ01S0010700.1:123653-135145 GCA_010110895.2 Picea sitchensis | reverse complement strand
ATAGGAGCCTCCTTCCAGTTGCAGCTGGAAAACAAAGGAATTTGGTGCTTCCAATGAATGTAATTCTTCAAGACACATAAGAAAAAGCATTCCGTGGTTTTCTCCCAATTTGGGTGTCCATGTAAAACACTGGTGTACTATGTATGTGTGTGATTGTTCATTTCTTATTTCTCATTATTGGATAATAATTCTACATTGATATAACACTTGGATTATTTGAGAAAAAAGGGTTATAATTATGCTATTACCAATTCACCCCCCCTCTCAGTAATCCAACAATTGGTATCAGAGCAGGTTCCTTCAGAAATTAGGTTAACCAGTGAAAGGTAGATCATGGAGAGTACAAACTTGTATAAAAATGGAATACCATAGTTTGATGGATAGAAGTATGTTTTTTGGAGCATAATGATGAAGACATATATAGAGGCACAAGGATTTCAAGTTTGGAAATCAATTGTAGATGGATACACAACACCAACAGTTCTACCAACAAATGACAAAGCAGTGAAACTCGGTGAGAATAATTCCAAATCCAAAAATGCACTTTTGAATGGTCTTAGTGATACGGTATTCACCAAAGTTGCACATTGTAAATTTGGTAAAGAGATTTGGGACAAGCTTCAAAATATTTATGAAGGAGATACAAAAGTCAAAATAGCAAAGCTTCAAACTTACAGAGGTCAGTTCGAACAAATAAAAATGAAGGAAGATGAGAATATTGCAACCTACTTTTTACGAGTCAATGAAACAGTGACTACAATCATAGGTTTGGGAGAAGAAATCAAAGAATATGTAATTGTTCAAAAGGTACTAAGATCTCTTCCTATGAAATTTAACCCTAAGATATCAGCGTTGGAAGAAAGATCAGATATAAACTCAATAAGAATGGATGAACTTCATGGAATATTCACAGCATATGAAATGAGAATTGAACATGAAAATCTAGATGTAAAAGAAGCAACCTTCAAAGCATCCAAAAGATCAAAGAAAAATAAAAAGGAGCAAGAAGAATATAGTAGCAGCAGTGACGTCTTGAAAGATGATGAATAAGTGGCCAACTTCGTCAAAAGACTGAATAAGGGAACCGACAGTAGGTATAGAGGTAAGCTTCCTTTAATTTGTTTTAATTGTGATGGTATTGGTCATTTTTTTAACAAATGTCCTCATAATAAAAAGAGAAATGATGAAGGTTACTCAAAAGGAAAACACACATATAAAGGAAAAAGAACTACAAAGAAAGTTTTCAAGAAAATCTTATGCACCAAAGAAGAAATCTCATCATCAGATGAAGATGAATTCAGTGACAGTGAGACATGAATAGTTCTATTCATGGCAGTAAAATACTCCAAGAAAGAAGAATATGAAGACGTCGAAGAAGAATATAAAGAAGTTGAAGAAGCAATTGAAGAAGAAGAAGTTGACTATTGAGAAGAATTAATGTGTGCCATAGAAGTTATCAGAAGTGAAAAGAATAGAAACTAGAAACTACAAGCATAACTAGAAAAGAAAAATGATACTCGATAACTAGAACAAATGATCACAAAATTGAAGGTTCAAATAGAAGAAGATAAAAGAATTGATGAAGCACTCAAAGAAAAGCTAGAAGAAAATGACAGGATCATTGGAAACTTGGAAGCAGATATTGTCGCACTAAGAAAGGATATTCAAAAGAAAAATATGCAAATTAGCTCAAAAGTTCTAGATGACATTATCAGTAGTAAAAAATCTCATCTTGACAAGTCCGAACTTGGATTCAATCAGATAGAAAATGGATCAAGATCCAAAACAACAGAGCAAGAAACATATCCAAAAAGTTATGCAAAAACAATCAAAGGGGATAGGAAGATATACAAGGAAGATTATAGGGACACTCCTCCACCAAGAAGATTCATATTTCAGAATAAAAAATAGACATATAGGCCTTAAGAAGAAGAAGGATTCATAAGAGCACCTCCTTTCAGAAGATCTTCAACTCCCAGGTATCAAACTATATTTTTTGGTTTATGTTATGCATGTAATAATTTTGGACATAAAGATGTGAATTGCAGAGCTAACAACATGAAAAATAACAACTTTGAGAGTCATACACAAAGGGGATATTCAAGAAGACCTAGTGAAACAAAGAGAAGAAGTTACAATAGGTTTGAATATTTGAGCACTTAAGTGGAATGTTACAAATGTAACAATTTTGGACACCTGGCCAAAGATTGAAGAATGACAATCCTTCCTAAATAACCTCAACAGAATAACCACAATCACAGATAGGAACCTCATAAAAGGACATGGATAAGAAAGAAAGATCAGTATAGCAATCAAGAATGCACAATTTCTCTAAGAACTAAGAAGAAGAAACATGGTTGGAATGTTGACAGTGGATGTTCAAAACACATGACAAGTGATGGAGACATGTTTCTTACATTATGAAAGGAAAGAGATGGACCAGTCTCCTTCGGAAATGATTATTCAACCAAAATCATTGGAAAAGGTACAGTCTGAATTGGGAAAAATAATGAAAAGGCAGAAAATGTTCTACTAGTAGAAGATATGAAAAATAATATTCTAAGTGTGAGTCAAATGTGTGACCAAGGTCATAAAGTTACTTTCAATTCACAAAAGTGTGAGATAAGAAAAGAAGTTTCAGGGAAATTGATCACTACAGCTGCAAGAAATTCAAGCAACATATATGTCTTAAGTGAAATTGGAAATGAAAAGTGTTGCCTAGGAAAGGAAGATGAAATTTGGCTATAGAACAGAAGAATGGGGCACATGCATTTTGATAAGCTTGTCAAAGTCAACAAAAGAGAAGCAGTCAGAGAAATGCCCCAGATCACGAAACCAACCAACACTTTATGCAAGCATTGTCAACAAGGAAAGCAAACAAAGACCATGTTTAAATAAAAGGAATATTCAACGACAAGACCACTGGAAATTGTGCATACTGATCTAGTTGGACTAACTAAAAAAAGGGGCTTAAAAGGTGATACATACTTCATGTTATTAGTTGATGATTATACAAGAATGACTGCAGTTTTCTTTCTCAAGAATAATTCAGAATCTTTTGAAAATTTCAATATCGACAAGGAAATGGTTGAAAATGAAATGGATTCAAAAATCAAATGCTTGAGATCTGATAATGGAGGAGAGTTCACCTGAAAGGAATTTATGGACTACTGCAGAAATCGTGGAATAAAAAGGCAATTCTCCATTGCTAGAACACCTCAACAGAATGGAGTTGTTGAAAGAAAGAACATGACAGTACAGGAAATGGCTCGAACAATGTTAATGGATTCGAAATTGACAGATATTTTTTGGACACAGGAAGTGCATACAACAATTCACATTCAAAATAGAGTAATGATCAGAAACAACACTGACAAAACTCCTTACGAACTATGGAAAGGAATACCAATAGATGTAAATCACTTCAGAGTTTTTGGAAGCAAATGCTATATCAAAAGAGAAAATGGAGGAATGGGAAAGTTTGACTCTCATGTGGAAAAATGAGTACTTTTTGGTTACTCAAGTACAAGGAAATCATACAAGTGTGACAATATAAGATTGAACAAAGTTGTGAAAAGAATCAACGTAACAATTGATGAAACAGGAAGACCAGAATCAAAGGAAGAAAATGAATCAATGAAACAACCCTTAGAAGAAGAAGCAAAATATGAAAATGAAGTAGAAGAGGAAGATGAAGAGAATCATATAGAAGAAGAAGAGCAGGTTCAACAAGTGTCTCCAAATACACCCAATAAACGAGTACAAAAGAATCATCCTTTAGATTAGATTATCAGAAACAAAGATGAAAGAGTTGAGACTAGAAGAAGAATCTGTTCACCAGAACAAACACACCTAGCCCTCTTATATACAATTGAACCAAACTATTTTGAAGAAGCCAACAAGGATAAATCTTGGAATAAGGCCATGGATGAAGAATTGGATCAAATAGAGAAAAATGACACTTGGGAACTGGTTCCAAGACCAAAGAATAAGAATGTGATCGACATAAAGTGGGTCTTCGGGAATAAATTGATTAAATATGGAAAGGTTACAAGAAACAAATCTAGATTGGCATGTAAAGGATATGCAGAGGTTGAAGGAATCAACTTTGAAGAGACATTTTACCCAGTTGCTAGAATGGAAGCAATCCATTTTCTTTTAGTTTATGCATGCTCCAAAAATATCAAAATGTATCAAATGGATGTAAAATCAGCTATTATGAATGGGGAACTTGAAGAATAAGTCTACATTGAACAACCAGAAGGACTTTAGTTGTCAGAAAATGCAGATTATGTGTGTAAATTAAAGAAGGCCTTGTATGGTCTAAAACAGGCTCCTAGAGCATGGTACTCTAGACTGGATAAGTATATACAGTAGGAAGGGTTTAGAAAAGGAAGTGCAGACAACAACCTCTACATCAAGGTAAGTCAAGGTAATATTTTATTAATTGAATTTTATGTTGATGATATTATTTTTGGTAGTGATGATGATAGGTTAAGCCATAAATTTGCAAAAGATATGCAGAATGAATTTGAAATGTCGTTACTTGGAAAACTATCATTCTTTCTGGGACTTCAGATATGCCAAAGCAACCAATTATATCATAGAAATTCTCAAAAGGTTCAGTATGGAAGATTGCAACCAGTTATCACTCCCATGCAAACCAGTTGCAATTTGAGAAAAGATGATGATTCGAAGTCTACAGATTAGAGACAATACAAGTCAATGATTGGAATCCTTCTATATGTGAAAACATCCAGACCAGATGTAATGCAGGAAGTTGGACATGTGGCATGATTTCAAGCAGCACCAAAGGAATCACATGAGGCAACACAAGTCAATGATTGGAATCCTTCTATATGTGAAAACATCCACACTGCATGTAATGCATGAAGTTGGACATGTGGCATGATTTCAAGAAAGACCAAAGGAATCACATGTATTAGCAAAGGGAAGAGGATTTTCGATATCTCAAAGAACATAAGAGTTTGGATTATGGTATCCAAAAGGAAAGGATCTATCACTTCATTCCTACACGCATGTAGATTAAGCAAGTTGTATTGATGATCGACGAAACAACAGTGGAGCAACGTTCTACTTGCCGCAAGCAATATGGATAAGCAAGAAACAATAATTAATATCCTATCTACAACCGAGGCGTAGTATATTGCGTTAGGGCATCATGTCATTAATTCGTTCTTGAATGAAACAAACTCCTATCAGATATAGCTGTGTTGAGTATGATGAGCCCATATCAATCTATTGTGATAATACAAGTGCTATCATTATCTCAAAGAATCCAAAGATGCACTCAAGATGAAGCACATCTAAATCAAGTATCACTTTTTACGTAGGAACAAGTTGCAAGAAAGAACATCAGAAGCTGAGTATGTGGGCACAAAAAGAACAAGTGGAAGACATCTTACAAAACCGCCTCCACCTGGGAAGCCTTTGAGTATCTTTTTGAGTATCTTCGCTAGAGACATGGAGTTATTTCTACTCCAAATGAATGATTTTGAATGCTTATCTTATATGTCTTATATGTACATGAAGAAGCACTATAAGAAGACAATTCATTCAGGGGGAGTGCTAAACCCCAGATGGAATGATACCTTTCCATTGATGACAAAGGGGAGGATTTATCAGATGCAGAGGACGAGGCATGGTTCCTGCAGGGAGAACATTTATCGAGCATAGAGATAGAGGTGATGGTCACAGGGGGAGTAAGAGTGATATGATTTCAATATTCCATCGTGAGGTTTCCAACAATGCCAAAGGGGGAGATTGTTACTAAGGTTGGTTGTCATTGATGTCAACCCCCCTTGAAGAAAGCCCCGTAGCACAAAGGTTGGGTAATGGACCCAATATTGTTTGATGTAAATATGACTCATTATTTTCTTGTCATGGTTGATAATAAGTAGAAATGGATGAACTCCAAAGTGGTCCTCTTATGGTGAAATCCCTCACGGGAAGAGGCTTTGTGGATTGAGTTATCCTAGAAGTATGGTTAGAGAACCCATGCTTATTTGTGGAATAGTGAGATGAAGGTCAACGAATTTGTCATTGAAACTATCCTATATGGATAGTGCTAGTCATTCCATTTCTAGTGGTATGTGGAACGTGACATAACTCCTCACGGTTAGAGAGTTATGGCCATGAGAAGTTGGAGAACCCAGGTTTGTTTGATGGATAATGGTATGAGTTTTGATATACTTGCAGGCAATACTATTATATATGGATGTTATATGTCATTCCATTTATGGTGGTATGTGGAATGTCACATAACTCCTCACGGTTTGAGAGTTATGGCCTTACGAAGTTGGAGGACCCTCTTATGTCATCTAGAAGCCCCAAAAGGTCAAAGTAGTCAAAGTGGTTTAAGATATTTTAGAAGGTAAATAATAAATTGAATTGATGAGTGTACTATAATTCAAAGTGAATATAAAATAAATTATTTAAATAATAAATTTAATGGAGAAATTAGAAGTGGGTTAACCCTAAAATAAGGAAAGTGAGAAAGTGACCTAGAAGATGTTTTTAAGGAAGCTACTTGGAGAGTATAAATAAGAGGCAAGGATTTCTCATTTTAGACACACTTGAGCATATTGAATACCTATAGGTGTGTGAGGTAACCAATGGATATATAAGCCAAATTTATGAGGGAAGTTGAAGAAAAGAAGGCCAGAATTCAAGGAAGGATAAATTCTTTTGATGAAGCTTTCTAAGTTTCATATCTATTCAAAAATTATTCTGTGCGGGGTACGCTCTCTAGAATAAGCCAGAATTCAACAAGGTATGCCATTTTTTCTATAACTGATTTTATGAGAGGTTCCAAGTAGTGAAACCTAGAGGAATTGCATAAAACACACTGAAGAACATTGTGTATCTGTTTCATATCTGTATTCATTACAGGTACAAAGTTATGATTATTTCAAGTTAGGGTTGTTGACTAATCCAAAACTAGTCATGTGAGACTAAAGAAAATTTTGATGTAAATGATAGTCTCTAGTTGTTTAAAGTTATGGAAGATTTATAGGTGTGTGATCATATACAACAGGTTGATTACAGATTTATAAATCATATTTAGATGATGAAATTGATGAGGGATTTTGGTTGAGGTACAAGTTGGGTACATGGTTGAGACAAGTAGTTGATGAGTTGGAACATACATGAGGTGCATAGTTGATGATGTTGGTACATTTGATGAGTCATAGTTGATGAGTAGTTGACACATGATTGGTACATACTTGTTACATGGTTGGTTTCACTTGTTTATGGTACAAGTTGATTACAGATTGTTTGGTATAGGTTGGTGCATGGTTGATGCACTTTTTTATGGTACAGGTTGGTGCATGTTTGATGCACTTGTTTATGGTACAGGTTGATGTATGGTTGATCCATGGTTCAGGTTTACAATGGTATATTTCACAGTGATAGTGTGACAACGGTTCCATCATTCTACTTCTACTTCATGGCGGTTGGACGGGGCAAGGACATGTGGTTGTAGCCAGAGAACATAGGGGGTTGTAGACTCCTTATGGTTGTAGCCATAGAATTGGAGAGTTGGATCTTCCCTGAGGTTGTAGCCTGAGAAACTAGGGGGTTGGAGCCTCCTTCCAGTTGTAGCTGGAAAAAAATGGAAGTTGGTGCTTCCAATGAATGTAATTCTTGAAGACATATAAGAAAACAAATTTCGTGGTTTTCTCCCAATTTGGGTTTCCACATGAAACACTGGTGTATTTTGTATGTGTGTGATTGTTCATTTCTTATTGCTCATTATTGGATAATAATTCTACATTAATATAACATTTGGATTATTTGAGGAAAAAGGATTATAATTATGATATTACTGATTCACGCCCCCTCTCAGTAATCCAACACCATATGCTTCAACCAACCTACCATTTCTCTTCTTTCTTCATTCTTAGGTCATGGCCCAGGGTTCAATCGTTCTAGTTTCATGATCATGTCCTTTAAGCTCTTGTGTGCGTGTGTGTCATATTTATTCTCTTTCTTGAATGCCTACTTCTATGATAGCAAGAATCTTGAAAGTAATTCTCTTTGCAAGTGCTTTTCTCAATTAGTTGCTGCAAAAAAATTTCTTGATTAGTGTTGAATGCTCCAATCTCTGTATGCTTATTTCTAATTCAAAATGTTTCTTGGTATAAAGTTTGTTCAATCAATTATTCAAATTATTGTTCTCCATCATGGTTGTACTCTTTTATTCTTTTAGGTTTCTAACAATGTATGGAGTCTATATTTTTCATTACATGAAGGACAAATTTGACTATAACTCAACTAAGACTCTATGCAAGAAACTTGAATTTACTAAGACATGACTCAATGAACTCTATTAAAACTCAGTTAAACAAATATTAGTTTTGTTGGTACCAAATTTTTATAACTCAATTAAATGTTGTCAACTAGATATCAATTGATTTCATCAAGGAACTGATCTTGTCACCTAAGGATCGACTTGCATTACAACAAGTGGAGAGGATCGTATTCCTTTGAAGACTCACATTTAAACCCCTCTTTTTTTTATATTATACTTTCAACCCATAATTTACAATGAATTATGACTTAATTAACTGATATGAAATTGACTCAATCAACAAGATAAAAAAATATTTTTATTTTTGGACTAAATTCTTTGAACTAAGACTTCACTATTTCCTTCATGTAACTCTCTTTTATGATTTTACTCCATTACAGTGATATTAATTAGTATGTTCAAATATCACCATTGAATCATAAAAATGTATATGAGTACACCGTATACAAAGTGGGTTTATCAAACACGAACAATTTCAAATCACCACAGGTACAAACTATGAAACCCGATCTCTACCATAAACACTCTCTATTAGCAACTAAAAATGAAAACATTAAATAAAAAAAGAGTGTGTATATCCAAAATAATCTATGTACCATCACCATCCAAATATTGTGTAGTGTTGTGATTGCCATCACTTAGATTTTATTCCTCAAAGACCAGGATACAGAATCTTTCCATGAACTGGACCTTAGGTGTGAGCAACCTATAATATGTTTCTGTGTACAAAGGGTTTAGAGTGAAGTACACCAATATCTCTATTTGGAACATCTCCCACAATCCATGAGTATGCATCTCATTTAAGAATTTGATAAAAAATGAACCAAGAATATAGCTATCAAATCTAGCAAAAAATACACATTGATGGCTTGGTGTTTCCCTTTATGAAAGATACAACTGCTTGGAGGAGTCAGAATCAACCAGGTCCATCCATCAACCATCACAAGAAGTATATTTTATGTCTGGTTGTTGGAAACATCTAGTTCAAGTCAAGTACAATGACTTGCATAAAATTCAAGTGATCTCTTACTCAACACAATCTTATCCTTATCTTAACCACTATCCCATGCAATGTTTTATGGTGCCCATACAACATACAAATAAAATTTGGGCGGGTCAAGGTTGTAGTAGAGGTTTTTTTTTTTCAGTGATTTTATTGTCAAAACACATCAGTGTGCTCTTTAAAAATATTCCTTAGTGCTTTAATATATTACAAATGCACCGCTGCATTTGTAATTATTGCACACCCATTTCACATTTTTTGTTGTATGTAGAACATCGATGCTCTTAGAATTTCTATGCACTGGTTCCACCTTGTTTTCCTATGAAAAAATGATGCTTTTTAATTTTTGTATTCCCTGGTGCGTTTAAGTTATAGTGCTCATAGATTCATTTAAGTTATCATGATCCCTAGTGTGTTCAATATATCATGCGCTCTGGTGCATGTGTGATTAGTATGTATTGGTGTCTATTTTACCATGTGCATCAAAGGGTAGTGAAATTTCAAGTATTTGAGGTGAGATGTCGGCACCATTATTTTTACCAAGCATCAAAGTCATGGTGTGTATAATAAATGTAATGCACCAATGTGTACATTATATTTAGTGCCCTGATGTACATTATAAACATGAGCACCGTACAATTTTGAAATGGTAAATATTATTGTACGTTACATCGTTTATGAAACAATGTTTTTTCTCAATAGTTCATATCAGTGTGTTATTATAATTAATGTGCACTGGTGCATATGATTCCTCAAAATGCATTGATTTCTAGATTATGGCACACATCATCAAGAGAGTTCATAAGAATATAGTGCATTGATATGTATATATTTTAATTAATTGTTTTTTCACAAAATTTCAATTAATCATCTCAAAATTTGTTAAGCCCTAATGTTGGCTCATTACCCCTTAATTGGGGCATATTATATTAGTAATGTTATTTTATTTATGTCGGATTTAGGCCATTAGTTGTAATTACACCTCCTAGTCTCCTATATATACCAATGAGACATTTTCATTTTGAATCATCTGGTACTTGAACATTTAAGTGGGGTAAAAGGAGGTTGCCCCCTCGAAGAGTTTTATTATCTGAAATTATCTCTATTTCAAGGAGTTGAGTACTTTTCCTGAGGTTTTTCCATGCTATATTGATGTTTGGTTCTTAACATATGGTTTCAGAGCTCAACGTCTTGGGGTTTTGCTGCTACACCTGAGACACCGTGGAATTTTCACTATAAATTTTTTTCTACAACGTTTAAGAAGGAACCGCTTGGAGGGTATTTAGTAGACGGATCAAGGTATGTTGGGTTCAAAATTCAGCTCTTGAGGCCTTATAATTTAGGAGATACAACCTGTACAAGATAGGGTTCTGGAATCATCCTGAAATCAGTCATTGCGGAATTTTCGCTATAAATTTTTTTTCTGTAACGTTTCAGACCCTGAACCATAGAGTTCATTTATAGAAATTAGTAAGGTATTTGTGGTAAAAATTTCAGCTTCTGGGTCATCTTAAATTTGTAGATACACCTTGTGTAAGATAGGGTATCTGACTAGTCCTATTGACTAGTCTCAAGAAGGTGTTCTAGGTAAAACAAGCATAACTTCTTGCTAGAGTATCCAAATTGAGTGGAACTGGTTGCATTGGATCGTGGATAGTCTGTAGTATTTTGGGTGTGAGTTTAAAAATTTGATATCAATTATTGTGTGCGGGGCATTCTATACAAGTGAGATTTCCTGGAAAGGACAAAAATCGGCAAGTTGTGAGGAAGTTACTGTAAATTCTACTTGGCACATCCAATTTTGATCAGACCTGTGGCATTGCAGAGAAGAAATATCAGAGAACTACCTAAAAGAAAGTTTTATACCCAGAAGGGACAAAACTTGTCTATAAAAGAATAAATATTGTCTAGCAGAACCACCTCAAAATCAAGACTCAAAAGTGATATTTGGCCAACATGCCACCCAAAAATAGATCTTCTACACCAAATAAGCCTCCAGAAAATCCTAATTGGACTCTCGATGAAGGTGAAGAAATGCGTAGGGACATAAATGATTTACAAAAGAAGACAGTAACTAAAGATGAACTACAAGAGATGATGGATTCAATGGAAGCTAAGTTGGATACTAAGATGGATTCAATGGAAGCTAAGTTG
>SNQJ01S0010700.1:44530-70488 GCA_010110895.2 Picea sitchensis | reverse complement strand
CAAATCAAATCAACATCATAATAAACATATCAACCCAAAAGCACACTCCCTGACTCAGTCCGGAGTCCAAGGGGGTCTACCGATGCCTCCGCATCCTCAAGGTCACAAACCTGCACACTCAATAAACTGAGTCAATAGCACCTATCTACATGAATAGTAACACATCATATCATCTGTCAATCACAACATAATCATATACAAGGGTCTAAACATCAAAAGGGTCAAGATCACTTGCGAGCAAGTGTCCTCAAATAATAAGTGGTCTCAGCGTGCCAGAGCGGGATGTTACAATTCGTCACATTATGACAATAGGGCTATGCTAATAAAATTACGACGTTACTATGTTTTTTAGATTGTGACACTACTATGTTCATCACATTGCAAGGTTATTATGTTCATCACTTTGTGACAACAAATCTATGTTCGTCACATTGAACCAATATTGGCAAAGTTTGTCACACTACGATGGTGGGATATGTTTGACACGTTGTAACATTACTATGGTTGTCAGACTGTGACACTACTCCCAGATCCTTAAATCTCTCCAAAAGATCACTAATATCTCTCACATAAATAATCTTAGGATTTTACAATTCATTCAAAAGATTTATTCACCCAAAATATCTCACAAACCAACTCTCACTCATTCTCTCATATATTCGAGAACATATACAATTAAAAGTCTCATTATCAATTTCAACTCACAAAATTTGCCTAATTCCCTTGAAACATAGGAAATTACATAAAATCAAGGCTTGGGGAACCAACTCCCTTGTAAACACAATACCTCCTAGTCTAATCAAATATAGAATGATGTTTAGTGCAGGATGCTCCTGCATCAGGTTGGTAGACCATTTGTAAGCGAAAGATATTCCCGCCAGTTGTTTCATTTCGATGATGTATCCTGTTGTGAGAACACATTATATTATAAATATAATTACGTAATTTTTTCTGTTGAAAAAAAAAGGTAAGAAAACTTTCTTATCTTTGAATATATATAGAAACTTGGCCATCTTCTTTTTACTTTAATTTTACAAATATTCCAACTTTCACAAAATCCATTTATTTCTTTTGGATTGACTTATTCTCAAATATCTTATTCACTTATATATATTCATTACTCTTTTAAATTTATTATGATGTTTAAACCTAAAAAATTAAAAGCTCTAATAAATATATTGCACTTTAAAGTTCAAATCAATATAATCTTTCATAAAAATAAAAAGATAACAAATGAATCTTTTAAATAACAAAGTTTCTATGTCTAGAATTGTTTTTGTTTGATTGACATTGAATTTCAACTTGCAAAACAAGTAATACTCTTATTTGCAAATCATGAAAATTTATTTCCTTTGGTTGGATAAAGTAAACTGCTATTTTTTTATGATGATATAATGGTTGCAAAACAAATAAAATTGATAATTTGCAAATCATGAAAGTTTATTTCTTTTGGCCCATTAAAATAAACTTACCATATGGATGTGTTCTTAGGATAGTTGAAAGTTAAAGGTGAAAGTTAAAGGAGAGAGACCATACATACTATTCATAACATTATAAGGTTGTGTTACACTTCTTTTGTTTTTTTCATTATTAAATGAAAACATCCATTAAAAAAATATTTATCTAAATATTATATGAATTATCAAAATATCCACATTGGAAAAATAAATGGATACAATTATAACTAGCAACAACCACATTTAAGTAAAAGTGGTTGATATTGTTGGAATCTAGTAACAACTAATTCCTCCACAATTGGATTTTAGATCCTATTATTGAACATTGGTTGTAAATAATTAGACTAAATTAGACCATGGATAGTAACACATTCAATAATCAGTTTCCTATGTAACTGTGTGTAAATTTCTATAAATTGATGTATGCACGTAGAGGCAATGGGAAGATGAGTAGAAGGAGGCTGCTATAACTCTTCATATTATGAACAATAAGATAAACCGATACCCTTCTTGGTGGATGTATCATGAAGTTGGGTGAACCACGTAAATCTTTGAGTTATATGTGTGATCTGTTTCTTTGTTATTTTCCGCTACATATTTTATCGTGGCTGCACTGTCAACAATTGGTATTAGAGATGCGTTGGATATCCATGAGGCGAGATCTGTGGTGAAATATCATGAATTTAGAGAGAGGGTCGTGGGCATGGAGAAGGAGAAGTGCTAGATCCATCATCCATTAGAGGAGGAGAAACGCCATCCGTAGTGCCAAACCGTGGAGGAGCAGTGCCAAAACCGTGGAGGAGGAGCATCGTCATTTTGAGTAAGCGCTGGGGTATACTCTTTGTGGGAGAATCGATCTCCCTCTTCCTTGTGGGAGCGTTGTTTTTCAATCGGCGCTAGGGACAATACACAGAGGAAGCGTCGATTTCTTATACACTTGTGTTTTCTTTCGATTTCAAATTCAGCGCTGCGTTGTCATCGTAAGGCGAGTGCTGATTGAAATTGTATGCCACCTCATGCTACTCCAGGTACAATCATTTAATCATTTCCCTTGTTGTATTGTTTAATCGTTGTTGCTTTGGGTACAATCATTTAATCACTTCCCTTGTTGTATTGTTTAATCATTGCCCTTGTTGTATTGATTAATCATTGCACTNCTCATGCTACTCCAGGTACAATCATTTAATCATTTCCCTTGTTGTATTGTTTAATCGTTGTTGCTTTGGGTACAATCATTTAATCACTTCCCTTGTTGTATTGTTTAATCATTGCCCTTGTTGTATTGATTAATCATTGCACTGTTAACAAATGGTATCGCTATACCAGATTGTTAAGGAAGTTGTAGTGAGTAGGGGCGTGTTTTTAGTTTAGGTCTTTGCATCATTTAGTGTGAAAGCAGATTTAAAGTAAGATATAAATTGCAAATTCAATAAAGAGAAGGAAGATATAAATTGCAAATTGAATATGGTGCCTGTTGTCCAAGGACATCCAGGAATTTAACCCTAATATCCATGAGTCAACCCCTAATATCATGTTTTAGTGCTTGAGTTGGACATTTATTTAAGAGTGGAGACAACAGAGGCCGAGAAGAATAAAGACGACTAAAAATGGAAAAAACTTAGAGTGTTAAGTTTTAAATCGAGAAGTTCAATGGCGAAAGAAATTTTGAGATCTGGAAGGTGAAGATCGACGATCTGCTTGTAAAACAAGGTGTGGTGAAGGCACTTCTAGGAAAATCGAAGAAACTTGCGACCATTTCAGATGAAGAGTGGGAAGATATCGATGTGAGAGAACCGAGTGCCATACACATGTGTTTGGTCGATGATGTTCTGTTCAACATTGTCACAGAGAAGACAATAGCAGGTTTGTGAACAAATCTGGAAAGTTTGTATGTGACGAAATCCTTGACGAACAGGATCTTCTTGAAAACACAATTGTACAGTTTGCGCATGAAGGAAGGTACAAAAATCACTGATCATTTAAATACTTTTAATACTCTTTTAGTCCAGTTGACTAGCATGGGAGTAAAATTCGAATCTGAAGATAAGGAGATTACATTATTATGTTCTTTGCTCGAGTCATGGGATCATTTTGTTACCTCTATTAGTTTCAGTTCAATAGAAAGTATTGAGTTTGATGTTATTGTTGGAGCTTTACTGTCTGAGGAAACAAGGAAGAAATCCAATTTAGAAACCTCTACATCTGAGGCGATGGTGGTCAGAGGAAGACCTAAGGAAAGAGGACATACTAAGAGTGATTTCTCTCGATCACAGTTGAAGGGAAAGAAGATCAAGCTTAAGTGTTGGTTTTGTGGAAAATATGGACACCTGAAGAAGGATTGTTGGAAGCGACAAGAAGCCTCCAAAGAAGACCCTCCAAAAGAGACGAAGGAAGCAAATGCAGCCAAAACAGGTTCAACAACATGTTTAGGTATGATTGATGAAGTTTTATCAATTAGTTTTGTTTCATGATATGATCAACAATGGTTATTAGTTTATGGTGCTTCAAATCACATGTGTCTTCATAGACACTGGTTTATTACTTACCAATCTATAGATGACATAATTGTTTACATGGGAAATGATATATCATGTAAAGTTGTGGGAATTGGTAGCATTCGAATTAAGATGTTTGATGGATCTGTTAAGATACTAACTGATGTGAGACATGTACCTAATATTAGGAAGAACCTAATCTCTTTGGGAGTCTTAGATACTAGAGGATATAAAAGTATTATTCAAGGTGGAGTTATGAAGGTATATAAAGGAATCCTATTGGTTATGAAAGCAAAGAAGGTTGGAAACTTTTTTTTGTTAGAAGGAAGAATCGAGTCAGATCATGCGACAGTTGTATTCGAGAATGACAATGATTTTGTTCTATTGTGGCATCAATGCTTGGGCCATATGAGCAAAAGAGGATTGAAGATATTACCTGATTGCAAGTTACTTCCTAGTCTAAAGTCTTTAAAATTAGATTTCTACAAGCACTGTATTTATGGAAAACAGAATAGGCAGAGATTTAAAATCAGAAGACACACCAATGAAGGAATCCTTGATTATATCCATTTTGATGTTTGGGGACCATCCCCTACTGTTTCGTATGGAGGATCATCATACTTTGTTACCTTTATAGATGATTTCTCTAGGAAGGTGTGGATCTATATGGTGAAAATAAAGGCTGAAGTGTTTACTGTTTTCAAGAAGTTTAGAGCTTTAGTGGAAAAGAGCACTGGTAGGTCCATTAAATGTTTAAGAACTAATAATGGTGGTGAATTTACATCAATGGAATTTGAGAATTATTGCAAGGAGTTTGGGATTGATAGGCATAAAACCACTACCTATACTCCTCAACAAAATGGAGTTGTTGAATGCATGAACATGACTCTTCTAGAGAGAGCAAGGAGTATGTTTAGTAACGCCAACTTGCAGTAGGAACTATGGGCAGAAGAAGTAACTACAACTTGTTATTTGGTGAATCAATCACCATCAACAACAATAGAGTGCAAGATTCTTGAAGAATTATTCTAATCTTAAAGTTTTTGGTTGTGAAGCCTATGCTCTAATTCTGAAACATCAGTGTTCTAAATTAGATCCAAAAAAAAAAAAAGGCTTATATTTGTTGGATATGGTGATGGTATTAAGGCGTACAGGTTGTGGGATCCTATTGCCCATAAGATCACCATTAACAGAGATGTAATATTTGATGAATCATCACTCATCAAATCAGATGTAGATGGTCAAATGAAATAGGGAGAAGTACCGAAATATCAACAGATTTAGTTTGAAACTCATTCAACTACAGATGAAAGTGAACATGAACAAGTTTTTGAAGAAGTTCATGAAGAGGTCCTTGCAGAGGAAAATATGGATGATGGTGACAATCAAAAGATTGTGGATGAGCCACAAACTTCCCTAAGGAGGTATATGACGACGACCCGCACTCCTCGGAGCACGTTCATCTCGTCCATGATCTTCATTCCTCTCGGCCCGAAGAATGTGAATGTTCTTCTATCTTCCTATCGAAAGATCTGCACCCACAGTTCTCGTCTCGCGATCCTCCCTTGTTCTGTTGGAGGATCTAAACTTCGCAGCTTCGCGAGTTCACAGTGGTTTCCGGGATTCTCGAATCCTTGAGACCCGATGTGTCAGTCAAGTTGCTGACTTTTGCTTCACTTTTCGAGACTTCAGCTCTTACGACTCCAAACACTCGATCCTCCAACTCCCGAGTTCTAATGTTCCGAGACACCAATATTCTCTTGTCGCAATCTCGCTTCCTCGCACCCTCGCAACTTGTACCTTCCAATCTAAAAGTCTTGACTGGCGAGTCCCGAACTTGCGAGATATCTGATCTCCGCCACCTGTCTTACACTCACCCTCTGGCTCACACGACTTACGTCATTGTCGGGATGTCGCACCTCGCGACTTCACGACTCCTGTTACCAACTCTCTGACGCTGTCCTCACGAGATCCGATAAGCGATCTCCCAAATAATACGATGCCGACCAACTTGTATCAATGCTCTGCCCCTCCTGAGCTTTGACGACTTAAATCTTTCCAGGAAGAAATTCTTGCACGCACTCCTTGCAGAAAATTTTCAACAACGACCAAGTGTCGAAGTCTTCTCGACTCTGCGCACACCTGCAGCAGCAGTCTTTCAATCCCTTGCTCAGAATTGCAACTCTGAGTTTTCGTCTAGCCTGCGCACGCCTTGCACGGCTCCGGTGCCAAATCTGCACTTCTGAGAACTTAGAACAAAATTTCTCTCTACTTGAACCCTGCTGTCAACGCACTCCTTGCGGACAATTCGACTGTACTCCTTGCAGGAATTCTCTTGTTCGAGATAGAGAAACAATTGAAACTAACTCCTTGTTCTCACAGACTTCAATTCAACCATGAAATCACATACACAGCATATAAAAGCAAATGTATGACGAGAAGCAAATATTCATAAGCATAATATCAACAAAACACAGAGAATAACACAGCCATGGAATTGAATCAAATCTTTCGTCTATTAATTCAATATCTGTACATAGAGGTTCTTCAAACGCTTCTCTGCCTGCTCTTCTCTTCTGAATGTTGTAGCTAATGTTACAATGTACAAAGGAGGGTGTCTATATCCCGTTTCCCTCTCGATCTCTAAAGCTATCAAATCTAGAAATAAATTTTCTATCTACTTTACATTAAATCTATTAAATGCCTCATCTACCTAAGGACGTGAGCTATCCGCTCAAGGTCCATTTACAATATACAAGTGCATCATCTCTTAAATGAATCATTTAAGATTGCACAACATTATCAAGGCGTATTTAAAAAAGAAACTGTGCTGGCTTGTCCAGCTGTCTCCTGCTTTCGCGCTGGCTCGCTTGACGTGGGCGATGCTCCTGCATCATACTCCCTCGCTTGAAAAATTTCATGGGCTCCTGTCCATGAGCTCCTGCACGGTCTGTCCATGCTTCTGTATGACTTCTTCGGTCTCCCAGCTGGCATCCTCCACTGGGTGATTCTTCCACTTGACCAGATACTCGAAGTATTTCTTTCGTCTGGTCTTTTTACCCTCTCGCTTGTCCAGTATGCATTCCATCTGCGGTTTCTCTGCTACTGGCATCTGCTTTATCCACTGGATCGTTGGTTCCTCAGTTCCAGTCTCTACTTCTCCAGCCTTGTATGAATATAAATCTGCAACATTAAATATCAGAGATATCTCGATGCCATCCGGCAACTCAATTTCATAAGCGTTCTTGCCAAATTTCCTCAGGACCCTGCATGGCCCAATTTTCTTCATTTTTAATTTGTTGTACGTTCCCCTTGGGAACCTTTCCTTTCTCAAGTGTGCCAGAACCAGATCGCCAACTTCAAACTGAAGTTGTCTCTAATGCTGATCTGCTCTGCGCTTGTACTCTTGATTTGAATCAATCAGTCGCTGCTTCACCTGACTGTGAAGTTCCTGCATCACTTCAGCGAACTCCTCTGCACTAGCGCTGCTAGTCGTATTCTATTCTGACTCCTTGAGTTCAGAAACTCCCCTCGGTTGTGTCCCATACACAATCTGAAATGGGATTTTTCCTGTACTCTGATTCACTGAATCGTTGTACGCGAACTCCTCCTGTGGTAACACATTGTCCCAGCTACTGTGGTGTTCTGTCACCAGGCTTCTCAACAAATCTTCCAGACTCCTGTTAAGTACTTTCGTTTGTCCGTTTGTTTGCGGATGATAAGCTGAACTAAACGCCAAGTTAGTTCCTAGCTTTTTCCATAGCGTCCTCCAAAAATGCCCGATGAATTTTGTGTCCCTATCCGAAACAATACTTTTCGGTAGTCCATGAAGTCTAACGATCTCTTTAAAAATCAAATTCGCAATGTGCGTCGCATCGCTAGTCTTTTGGCATGGTACGAAATGTGCCATCTTCAAAATCCTGTCAACCACCACAAAGATGGAATCAACTCCTCTTTGCGTCCTCGACAATCCCAATACAAAATCCATGATGATCGCTTCCCATGGCCTCTCTGGTATGGGCAATGGCTGATAAAAACCTGCATTATGTTTCCGGCCCTTCGAATGTTGACAAATCCTGCACCTGTCAACCAACTTCTTGACATCTGCTCGCATACACGGCCAAAAATATGATTCGCTCGACTTTTCGAATGTTTTGTCGGGGCCAAAATGCCCTGCTAAGCCTTCGCTGTGTTTCTACTTTAGAAAATTCTCCCTCATGGAGCAATTCGGAATACACAGTTGATTTCCTCTGAATAGCAATCCCTCCTGGATCATGTAGTCTATCCAAGGACTCTGATCCCTGAGAACGGGATTCTCAACTGCTTCATATGCTTCAGCAAAATCTACATCACCTGCATACATGTCCTTGAGGTTTTCAAAACCCAAGGTTTTGACTCGAAACTCCTGCAACAACAAACATTTCCTGCTCAAAGCATTAGCCACTTTGTTAGCAGTCCCTGAAATATGTTTGATCACAAATGTGAAATTTTGCATATACTCCACCCATTTTGCATGCTTCTGATTCAACTTCTCTTGTTGACTCACAAACTGCAATGCATGATTATCGTTGTATAATACAAATTCTTTTGGGATCAAGTAATGCATCCACTTCTTTAATGCCTAGATGATGGCATAAAATTCCTTATCATATGTGGAGTATTTCAACTTCACATCATCTAGATTCTCGCTGAAATATGCAACTGGCTTGTCCTCCTGACTTAAGACTGCTCCTATGGCATATCCGCTCGCATCACATTTCACCTAAAATGTCTTCTGAAAATCAGGCAACACCAACACCGGTTGCTCTGTGATCTTCTGCTTCAACAAACTGAAGCTCTTGTCAGCCTCTGCTGTCCAATGAAAATTCTTATGCCGCTTCTTCACTATATCCATCATTGCGGCGCTAATTCCACTGAAATTTCGAATGAACTTTCGGTAGAAACTAGCCAAACCATGGAAACTTCTCACCTCGAAAATATTTTTGGGTGATGGCCAATTCTTGATCACTTCCACTTTTTCTGGATCCATCCTCAACCCATTCGCCAAAATGACGAACCCCAAGTAAATGAGCTCTGTCTTCATGAACAAAGATTTCTTCATGTTTATCAACAACTTCTCCTGTTGTAACTTCCTCATCACGATGGCCAAATGTTTCAAATGTTCAGCCTTGGTCTTACTGTAGATCAATATATCATCCAGATATACGACTACAAATTTCCCGATGAATTCCCTCAGGACTTCATTCATCAGTCTCATGAATGTGCTCGGCGCGTTTGTCAAGCCAAACGACATGACCAGCCATTCGTACAAACCTTCATTTGTTTTGAATGCTTTTTTCCATTCATCACCTTCCCTCATGCGAATTTGATGATAACCACTTTTCAAATCAATATTCGAAAAATAATTGGCCCCGCTCAGGCAATCCATTGGATCATCCATTCTTGGCAGTGAAAACCTATACTTGATGGTTATTTTTTTTATCGCTCTTGAATCGGTACACATCCTCCAGCCTCCGTCTTTCTTCGGACTAAGCACGGTTGGAACAACGCACGGACTCAGACTTTCTCTGACCAGTCCTTTGTCCATCAAATCTTGGACCTCTCTTTTGACTTCCTCATTCTCCTGCGGCATCAACCTATACGCAGCCTTATTTGGTAAACTTGCTCCTGGTATGAGATCTATGTGATGACTCACACTCCTCATTGGTGGCAACGAATGAGGTAATTCGTCCACGATGATATCAACGAACTCCTCCAGCAGTTCCTGAATCTCAACTGGTAAGTCATCCACTCTCGTGCTAGTCAAGACAATTCTTGGTTTTCTGACCACAAAGAATTGTGGATCTTCCTTCTTCTCCATCTATGTGAGAAGCTCCTTCCCACTCATGAGAAGTATTGTGCTGCTTACTTCCGGCTTCACTTCTTTATCTTTTATTGGAAGCAACTTATGGGTTCTCCCATTCTTCTCCAATGTATATGTGTTCATCTTCCCATCATGAATCACATTCCTATCATATTGCCATGGTCTACCCAGCAATAAATGACATACGTCCATGGGAATAACATTACACAGAATCTGATTATGGTATCCCCCAATTTTAAACTCAACTAAACACTGTTTAGTGACACTCACCTGATGTCCTTTCTGTAGCCAGGAAACCTTATATGGACTCGGGTGATCTGTTGTCTCTAATTCTAATTTCTCCACCATCTTGGTTGAAACGAGGTTGTCAGTGCTTCCACTGTCCACAATGACCTTGCATTTCCTGTCCTTGGCTGTGCAAGCTGTTCTGAACAGTCTGCTCCTTTGCACTGAGCTTTCCACCTCCTTCTCAGGTGTCAAAAGGACTTTATGCATCCCAAGCGATCTTTCACTGTCTACTTCTTCTGACTCAGCATCACGCCTCTGCGCTTCAGTGATGTGAGCTTCTCCTCCATCCTTCTTTTTCTCTGGACACTCATATGACTTGTGCCCATTCTTCCCACATGTCAAACATGTGATCACTCCTCCTCTTCCTCTACCTCGACCACTAGTACGAGGAAGAGTGCTCGCGTCAGCATAGCCACCTTGATGATCATTTTTCTGTCCTCTCTGCTCGACATATGGTTGCCTCTGTTGTGAGGTTCCACCTCTCTCAACCTTACCCTGAGGTATATTCCATTCCTCCTTGGGCTTCTGGAATTTTTCCTGGGCAACTGCCTTGCCTCTTGGCTGGCTTCTGCCTCGCCCTCGCTATCCTTGCTTTCGGCTCAGCTTCTCTTCGGCTTTCAGAGCCAATTGGTAAGCATCTTCCACCGTTTGGATGGTTAGCATGCTTAATTCATCCTGAATGTCATATCTCAGACCATTAATATATCTCGCAACCTTCTCATCATCGCTCTCCCGATGACCTGCTCTGATGTTCAATCGGTAGAACTCCTTAGTGTATTCCTTGACTGTCATCAACTTCTGTCTCAGGTTCTGCATTCTCCTGAACAGAGTAATTTGATAGTCCCTTGGGATGAATTTTGCTTTCATCTTCGCGATCATTCGATCCCAGCTTTTGATCTTTTGCTTGCCCTTGCTACGTCTGTCAGCTTGTAGCTCGTCCCACCACAATGTTGCATGTCCTTTCAAGCACGTAACCGCATGCTTGACTTTCTTATCATCTTCGACATCCTCATAGTCGAATTATGTGTCAAGATCTCTAATCCAATCTAACAGCTCCTCTACATCCAGATTCCCCTCATAGACTGGAATATCCATTTTCGCCTTCGCACCCATCCTTGCGATGGCTTTGATCAACCTCTCGGTTGATGCATCTTCTGTTGTGACCTCTTCTGCGTGTCTAGCTTCTTCTTCTACTTTGGAATCACTAAGATCCCCTACACCAACTCCGCGTCTTTGTGCAGTCTCCATCTCCTCGAGCCTTGCTCAGAGATCTCTCATCTGCCGCTCCATTTCTGAATTTCCTGCCGGCCTACCTCTTCTTCGCACCTCCCTATCTTCTGGGTCTGGTGACTGTCTTTCTCTTCTCGACGGCATGATGTATTCTCTTCTCTGCTACAGAAAGAAAAGAAATCCCGCTCTAATACCACTTGACGACGACCTGCACTCCTCGGAGCACATTCGTCTCGTCCAGGACCTTCTTTCCTCTCAGCCCGAAGAACGTGAATGTTCTTCTATCTTCCTATCGGAAGATCTGTACCCACAGTTCTCGTCTCGCGATCCTCCCTTGTTTTGTCAGAGGATCGGAACTTCGCAGCTTCGTGAGTTCATAGTGGTTTCTGGGATTCTCGAATCCCCGAGACCCGATGTGTCAGTCAAGTCGCTGACTTTTCCTTTGCTTGTCGGGACTTCGGCTCTTACGACTCCAAACGCTCGGTCATCCAACTCCCGAGTTCCGATGTTCCGAGACACCAATATTCTCTTGTCGCAATCTCGCTTCCTCGCGCCCTCGCAACTTGTACCTTCCAATCTAAAAGTCTTGACTGGCGAGTCCCGAACTCGCGAGATCTCTGATCTCCGCCACCTGTCTTACACTCACCCTGTGGCTCACACGACTTACGTCACTGTCGGGATGTCGCACCTCGCGACTTCGCGACTCCCGTTACCAACTCTCCGACGCTATCCTCACGAGATCCGATAAGCGATCTCCCAAATAATACGACGCCGCCCAACTTGTATCAACTCTCTGCCCCTCTTGAGATTCGATGAATTAAATCTTTCCAGGAAGAAACTCTTGCACGCACTCCTTGCGGAAAATTTTCAACAACGACCAAGTGTCGAAGTCTTCTCGACTCTGCGCACACCTGCAGCAGCAGTCTTTCAATCCCTTGCTCAGAATTGCAACTCTGAGTTTTCGTCTAGCCTGCGCATGCCTTGCACGGCTCCGGTGCCAAATCTGCACTTCTGAGAACTTAGAACAAAAGTTATCTCTACTTGAACCCTGCTATCAATGCACTCCTTGCGGACAATTCGACTGCACTCCTTGCAGGAATTCTCTGGTTCAAGATAGAGAAACAATTGAAACTAACTCCTTGTTCTCACAGACTTCAATTCAACCATGAAATCACATACACAGCATATAAAAGCAAATGTATGATGAGAAGAAAACATTCATAAGCATAATATCAACAAAACACAGAGAATAACACAACCATGGAATTGAATCAAAGCTTTCGTCTATTAATTGAATATCTGTACATGGAGGTTCTTCAAACACTTCTCTGCCTGCTCTTCTCTTCTGAATGTTGTAGCTAATGTTACAATGTACAAAGGAGGGTGTCTATATCCCATTTCCCTCTCGAGCTCTAAAGCTATCAAATCTAGAAATAAATTTTCTATCTACTTTACATTAAATCTATTAAATGCCTCATCTACCTAAGGACGTGAGCTATCCGCTCAAGGTCCATTTACAATATACAAGTGCGTCGTCTCTTAAATGAATCATTTAAGATTGCGCAACAATATCAAGGCATATTTCAAAAAGAAACTGTGTTGGCTTGTCCAGCTGTCTCCTACTTTCGCGCTGGCTCGCTTGACGTGGGTGATGCTCTTGCATCAGTATACACGGGTCAGAGGTCCTCCAAGAAGGTATGTTGATTTTGTTTCATCAGTTTCTTTAAGTACTAATGAATATGAACCTTCATGCTATCAGGAAGTTGTGGAGGATTCTAACAATGAAAAATGGAAAGAAGCAATGAAGGATGAAATTAATTCTTTAGTGAAGAATGCTACATGGGACTTGATAGAACTTCCAAGAGACAGGAAAACTGTAGGCTGCAAGTGGGTCTACAAGCTGAAGAAGGGTGTTGATGATAAAGTAGAAAGGTACAAAGCAAGGCTGGTTGCAAAATGATATTCTCAGAAAGAAGGTATTGACTTTCATTAGATTTTTTCACTAGTTGTTAAAATCGGTTCAATTCGAAGTATGTTAGCATTGGTTGCATTACTTAATTTGGAGTTGGAGCAGCTAGATGTTAAGACTGCTTTCTTACATGGAGATTTGGATGAGGAGATTTACATGGAACAACCTCAAGGGTTTGTTTAGGATCGCAACATGAAATTTGTTTGCAAGCTCAAGATAAACTGATACCCTACTTGGTGGACGTAGCCCGAAGTGGGGCGAACCACATAAATCTCTGAGTTATGTGTGATATGTTCCTTTGTTATTTTCCACTGCATATTTTATCGTGGCTACACTGTCAACAGATATAAGTCGATCGACTCCATTAATTTAAAAGGGTGGAAAATGGGGTTGATCAATGTACATCAACCACTTTCACTTAAATGTGGTTGCTGCTAGTTGACAATCGACATGCGTGGGACACAACTATTAATGTATTAATACATTTTAAATGTAATAATTAAATATTAATTAATAATTAATTAATTATTATTTAGTAATTAATTAATAATTATTAATAATATATTAATAATTAATAATTAATAATTAATAATTAATAATTATTTACTCAATTATTAATAAGTATTTAATTATTAATTATCAATTAATAATAAATTAATTAGTAATTAGTAATAAATTAAACATTAATAAATTAAATATTAATTAATTCAAAATAAAATAATACATGCTATAATAAAATAATAAGTGAATAATAATAATAAAGTCTTACATGTAATAATAATAAAGTAATACTAAACTAAATACAAAAAATTAATCTAGCATATTAAGTAATTAAGAAAAACAAATTTCATGTGTTAGTAATTTATTAATACATTAATAAAATAATACATATTAATATATAAATTTACAAAAGTTTTAATATATTTCTTAATAAATATATTGAACTTTTATTAATTAATATGTTAATACATTAAAATAAATAAATTAATATATTAAAATATTAATGTATAATGTAACATATTAATAAACAAATACTTTAATAATATATTTTAATACATTAATAATATAGAAACAAATTAATCCAATATTACATAAATATAAAAAAACACTAATATATTTGTTAATAAATATATTAAACTTTTATTAATTAATGTATTAATACATTGAAAGAAATTAATATATTAAAGTATTAATATCTAATGTGATGAAATAATGTAACATATTAATAAACATTTACCTTAATAATACATTGTATTAATATATTGATAGATTATATGCAGGCAGGTAATACTAAAAGGCAAGAGCGAGAGGAAGCCAATGGTTAGGGCGTAGCGGGCAGCCTGGGGAGGAGGTAGGCGACTGGCAGGCGGGCAGCAGGCAAGCGGCTAGGTAAGAGACAGGGCAAGGGAAGAACATCCCAACGGTTGGGGCGTAGCTGGGGGGGGGCTGCTTCTGAGGCGTAGGCTACTGGGGGCAGCTGAGTATGAGGCGTAGGCTAATGGGGATGAGTTGGAGGCGTAAACAAATGGGGGCAGATTCATAAGCGTATTGATAGATTATATATAGATAGATTTGCAAAACAAAATAAAAACAAATAAATAATACAATTTATTAATTAATTAAAACATTAATAATAATGAAAAATATATTAATAATATATAGATACATAAATATATAAAATTAATAATATATTAATTAATTAATAATTAATAAATATTTTAATAATATATTATATTAATTAATTTATACATTAAAATAAAATATTGTAACAATAAAGAAAAAATAAAGAAATAATATAATTTATTAATAAAGAAATAATATAATTAATTAAAACATTAATAATAATGAAAAATATATTAATAATATATAAATACATAAATATATAAAATTAATAATATATTAATTAATTAATAATTAATAAATATTTTAATAATATATTATATTAATTAATTTATACATTAAAATAAAATATTGTAACAATAAAGAAAAAATAAAGAAATAATATAATTTATTAATAAAGTAAAATATTTTTCATATATTAATAATGAAAAAAATATTAATAAAATATTAATTAATTAATACATTAATGTAATGTATAAATTAAATATTAATATATTAATGTATTAGTGTAACATGTTAACTAATAAATATTTTATTAATATATTGTATTAATTAATTTATACATTAGTAATGTATTAATAATGCAAAAATATAAGTCCGCCGGGGGCAGTGCAATTGGCAAGTGCCATGATATGGCGTATTATGTTCGATGAGGTTCCAAGTTCAAATCCCCCCGACTTACCCGTGCCTGCAAAAATGCAAAAATATATTAACAATATATAAATACATAAATGTAATAATATATTAATTAATTAATAGCTTAATATAATGTATAAATTAAATATCAATATATTAATGGAACATGTTAATTAATAAATATTTTAATATTATATTGTATTAATTAATTTATACATTTGTCCGTCTGTCTACGGATGATAAGCTGAACTAAACGCCAAGTTAGTTCCTAGCTTTTTCCATAGCGTCCTCCACAAATGCCCGATGAATTTTGTGTCCCTATCCGAAACAATACTTTTCGGCAGTCCATGAAGTCTAACGATCTCTTTAAAAAACAAATTCGCAATGTGCGTCGCATCGCTGGTCTTTTGGCATGGTACGAAATGTGCCATCTTCAAAAACCTGTCAACCACCACAAAGATGGAATCAACTCCTCTCTGCGTCCTCGACAATCCCAATACAAAATCCATGCTGATCGCTTCCCATGGCCTCTCTGGTATGGGCAATGGCTGATAAAAACCTGCATTCTGTTTCCAGCCCTTCGAATGTTGACAAATCCTGCACCTGTCAACCAACTTCTTGACATCTGCTCGCATACCCGGCCAAAAATATGATTCGCTCAACTTTGCGAATGTTTTGTCGTGGCCAAAATGCCCTACTAAGCCTCCGCTGTGTTTCTCCTTTAGCAAATTCTCCCTCATGGAGCAATTCGGAATACACAGTTGATTGCCTCTGAATAGCAATCCCTCCTGGATCATGTAGTCTATCCAAGGACTCTGATCCCTAAGAACGGGATTCTCAACTGCTTCGTATGCTTCAACAAAATCTACATCACCTGCATACATGTCCTTGAGGTTTTCAAAACCCAAGGTTTTGAATCGAAACTCCTGCAACAACAAACATTTCCTGCTCAAAGCATCAGCCACTTTGTTAGCAGTCCCTGAAATATGTTTGATCACAAACGTGAAATTTTGCATATACTCCACCCATTTTGCATGCTTCTGATTCAACTTCTCTTGTTGACTCACAAACTGCAATGCATGATTATCGCTGTATAATATAAATTCTTTTGGGATCAAGTAATGCCTCCACTTCTTTAATGCCTGGATGATGGCATAAAATTCCTTATCATATGTGGAGTATTTCAGCTTCGCATCATCTAGATTCTCGCTGAAATATGCAACTGGCTTGTCCTCCTGACTTAAGACCGCTCCTATGGCATATCCGCTCGCATCACATTTCACCTAAAATGTCTTCTGAAAATCAGGCAACACCAACACTAGTTGCTCTGTGATCTTCTGCTTCAACAAACTGAAGCTCTTGTCAGCCTCTGTTGTCCAATGAAAAGTCTTATGCCACTTCTTCACTATATCCATCATTGCAGCGCTAATTCCACTGAAATTTCGAATGAACTTTCAGTAGAAACTAGCCAAACCATGGAAACTTCTCACCTCGAAAATATTTTTGGGTGATGGCCAATTCTTGATCACTTCCACTTTTTCCAGATCCATCCTCAACCCATTTGCCGAAATGACGAACCCCAAGTAAATGAGCTCTGTCTTCATGAACAAAGATTTCTTCATGTTTATCAACAACTTCTCCTGTTGTAACTTCCTCATCACGATGGCCAAATGTTTCAAATGTTCAGCCTTGGTCTTACTGTAGATCAATATATCATCCAGATATACGACTACAAATTTCCCGATGAATTCCCTCAGGACTTCATTCATCAGTCTCATGAATATGCTCGGCGCGTTTGTCAAGCCAAACGGCATGACCAACCATTCGTACAAACCTTCATTTTTTTTTAATGTTGTTTTCCATTCATCACCTTCCCTCATGCGAATTTGATGATAACCGCTTTTCAAATCAATCTTCGAAAAACAATTGGCCCCGCTCAGGCAATCCATCGGATCATCCATTCTTGGCAGTGAAAACCTATACTTGATGGTTATTTTTTTGATCGCTCTTGAGTCAGTACACATCCTCCAGCCTTCGTCTTTCTTCGGACTAAGCACAGTTGGAACAGCGCACGGACTCAGACTTTCTCTGACCAGTCCTTTGTCCATCAAATCTTGGACCTGTCTTTTGACTTCCTCATTCTCCTGCGGCGTCAACCTATACGCAGCCTTATTTGGTAAACTTGCTTCTGGTATGAGATCTATGTGATGACTCACACTCCTCATTGGTGGCAACGAATGAGGTAATTCGTCCACGATGATATCAGCGAACTCCTCCAACAGTTCCTGAATCTCAACTGGTAAGTCATCCACTCTCGTGCTAGTCAAGACAATTCTTGGTTTTCTGACCACAAAGAATTGTGGATCTTCCTTCTTCTCTATCTATGTGAGAAGCTCCTTCCCACTCATGAGAAGTATTGTGCTGCTTACTTCCGGCTTCACTTCTTTATCTTTTATTGGAAGCAAATTATGGGTTCTCCCATTCTTCTCCAGTGTATATGTGTTCATCTTCCCATCATGAATCACATTCCTATCATATTGCCATGGTCTACCCAGCAATAAATGACATACATCCATGGGAATAACATTACACAGAATCTGATTATGGTATCCCCCAATTTTAAACTCAACTAAACATTGTTTAGTGACACTCACCTGACGTCCTTTCTGTATCCAGGAAACCTTATATGGACTCAGGTGATATGTTGTCTCTAATTCTAATTTCTCCACCATCTCGGTTGAAACGAGGTTGTCAGTGCTTCCACTGTCCACAATGACCTTGCATTTCCTTTCCTTGGCTGTGCAAGATGTTCTGAACAGTCTACTCCTCTGCACTGAGCTTTCCACCTCCTTCTCAGGTGTCAAAAGGACTTTATGCATCCCAAGCGATCTTTCGTTGTCTGCTTCTTCTGACTCAGCATCACGCCTCTGCGCTTCAGTGATGTGAGCTTCTCCTGCATCCTTCTTTTTCTCTGGACACTCATATGACTTGTTCCCATTCTTCCCACATGTGAAACATGTGATCACTCCTCCTCTTCCTCTACCTCGACCACTAGTATGAGGAAGAGTGTTCGCATCAGCATAGCCACCTTGCTGATCATTTTGATGTCCTCTCTGCTCGACATATGGTTTCCTCTGTTGTGAGGTTCCACCTCTCTCAACCTTACCCTGAGGTATCTTCCATTCCTCCTTGGGATTCTGGAATTTTTCCTGGGAAACTGCCTTGCCTCTTGGCTGGCTTCTGCCTCGCCCTCGCTATCCTTGCTTTCGGCTCAGCTTCTCTTCGGCTTTCAGAGCCAATTGGTAAGCATCTTCCACCGTTCGGATGGTTAGCATGCTTAATTCATCCTGAATGTCATATCTCAGACCATTAAGATATCTCGCAACCTTCTCATCATCGCTCTCCCGATGACCTGCTCTGATGTTCAATCGGTAGAACTCCTTAGTGTATTCCTTGACTGTCATCAACTTCTGTCTCAGGTTCTGCATTCTCCTGAACAAAGTAATTTGATAGTCCCTTGGGATGAATTTCGCTTTCATCTTCGCGATCATTCGATCCCAGCTTTTGATCTTTTGCTTGCCCTTGCTACGTCTGTCACCTTGTAGCTCGTCCCACCACAATGCTGCATGTCCTTTCAAGCACGTAACCGCATGCTTGACTTTCTTATCATCTTCGACATCCTCATAGTCGAAGTATGTGTCAAGAGCTTTAATCCAATCTAGCAGCTCCTCTACATCCAGATTCCCCTCATAGACTGGAATATCCATTTTCGCCTTCGCACCCATCCTTGCGATGGCTTTGATCAACCTCTCGGTTGATGCATCTTCTCTTGTGACCTCTTCTGCGTGTCTAGCTTCTTCTTCTACTTTGGAATCACTAAGATCCCCTACACCAACTCCGCGTCTTTGTGCAGTCTCCATCTCCTCGAGCCTTGCTCGGAGATCTCTCATCTACCGCTCCATTTCTGGATTTCCTGCCGACCTACCTCTTCTTCGCACCTCCCTATCTTCTGGGTCTGGTGACTGTCTTTCTCTTCTCGACGACATGATGTATTCTCTTCTCTGCTACAGAAAGAAAAGAAATCCCGCTCTAATACCACTTGACGACGACCCGCACTCCTCGGAGCACGTTCGTCTCGTCCAGGACCTTCTTTCCTCTCAGCCTGAAGAACGTGAATGTTCTTCTATCTTCCTATCAGAAGATCTTTACCCACAATTCTTGTCTCATGATCCTCCCTTGTTCTGTCGGAGGATCGGAACTTCGCAGCTTCGTGAGTTCATAGTGGTTTCCGGGATTCTCGAATCCCCGAGACCCGATGTGTCATTCAAGTCGCTGACTTTTCCTTCGCTTGTCGGGACTTTGGCTCTTACGACTCCAAACGCCCGGTCCTCCAACTCCCGAGTTCTGATGTTCCGAGACACCAATATTCTCTTGTCACGATGTCGCTTCCTCGCGCCCTCGCAACTTGTACCTTCCAATCTAAAAGTCTTGACTGGCGAGTCCCGAACTCGCGAGATCTCTGATCTCTGCCACCTGTCTTACACTCACCCTGTGGCTCACACGACTTACGTCACTGTCGGGATGTCGCACCTTGCGACTTCGCGACTCCCGTTACCAACTCTCTGACGCTATCCTCACGAGATCCGATAAGCGATCTCCCGAATAATACGACGCCGCCCAACTTGTATCAACGCTCTGCCCCTCCTGAGCTTCGACGACTTAAATCTTTCCAGGAAGAAACTCTTGCACGCACTCCTTGTGGCAAATTTTCAACAACGACCAAGTGTCGAAGTCTTCTCGACTCTGCGCACACCTGCAACAGCAGTCTTTCAATCCCTTGCTCAGAATTGCAACTCTGAGTTTTCGTCTAGCCTGCGCATGCCTTGCACGGCTCCGGTGCCAAATCTGCACTTCTGAGAACTTAGAACAAAAGTTCTCTCTACTTGAACCCTGCTATCAACGCACTCCTTGCGGACAATTCGACTGCACTCCTTGCAGGAATTCTCTGGTTCAAGATAGAGAAACAATTGAAACTAACTCCTTGTTCTCACAAACTTCAATTCAACCATGAAATCACATACACAGCATATAAAAGAAAATGTATGACGACAAGCAAACATTCATAAGCATAATATCAACAAAACACAGAGAATAACACAACCATGGAATTGAATCAAAGCTTTCGTCTATTAATTCAATATCTGTACATGGAGGTTCTTCAAACGCTTCTCTGCCTGCTCTTCTCTTCTGAATGTTGTAGCTAATGTTACAATGTACAAAGGAGGGTGTCTATATCCCGTTTCCCTCTCGAGCTCTAAAGCTATCAAATCTAGAAATAAATTTTCTATCTACTTTACATTAAATCTATTAAATGCCTCATCTACCTAAGGACGTGAGCTATCCGCTCAAAGTCCATTTACAATATACAAGTGCGTCGTCTCTTAAATGAATCATTTAAGATTGCGCAACAATATCAAGGCGTATTTCAAAAAGAAACTGTGCTGGCTTGTCCAGCTGTCTCCTGCTTTCGCGCTGGCTCGCTTGACGTGGGCGATGCTCCTGCATCAGTATACACGGGTCAGAGGTCCTCCAAGAAGGTATGTTGATTTTGTTTCATCAATTTCTTTAAGTACTAATGAATATGAACCATCATGCTATCAGGAAGTTGTGGAGGATTCTAACAATGAAAAATGGAAAGAAGCAATGAAGGATGAAATGAATTCTTTAGTGAAGAATGCTACATGGGACTTGATAGAACTTCCAAGAGACAGGAAAACTGTAGGTTGCAAGTGGGTCTACAAGCTGAAGAAGGGTGTTGATGATAAAGTAGAAAGGTACAAAGCAAGGCTGGTTGCAAAATGATATTCTCAGAAAGAAGGTATTGACTTTCATTAGATTTTTTCACCAGTTGTTAAAATCGGTTCAATTCGAAGTATGTTAGCATTGGTTGCATTACTTAATTTGGAGTTGGAGCAGCTAGATGTTAAGACTGCTTTCTTACATGGAGATTTGGATGAGGAGATTTACATGGAACAACCTGAAGGGTTTGTTTAGGATCGCAACATGAAATTTGTTTGCAGGCTCAAGATAAACTGATACCCTACTTGGTGGACGTAGCCCGAAGTGGGGCGAACCACGTAAATCTCTGAGTTATGTGTGATATGTTCCTTTGTTATTTTCCGCTGCATATTTTATCGTGGCTACACTGTCAACAGATATAAGTCGATCGACCCCATTAATTTAAAAGGGTGGAAAATGGGGTTGATCAATGTGCATCAACCACTTTCACTTAAATGTGGTTGCTGCTAGTTGACAATCGACATGCGTGAGACACAACTATTAATGTATTAATACATTTTAAATGTAATAATTAAATATTAATTAATAATTAATTAATTATTATTTAATAATTAATTAATAATTATTAATAATATATTAATAATTATTAATTAATAATTATTTACTCAATTATTAATAAGTATTTAATTATTAATTATCAATTAATTATTAATTAGTAATAAATCAAATATTAATTAATTCAAAATAAAATAATACATGCTATAATAAAATAATAAGTGAATAATAATAATAAAGGAATACTAAACTAAATACAAAAAAGTAATCTAACATATTAAGTAATTAAGAAAAACAAATTTCATGTGTTAGTAATTTATTAATACATTAATAAAATAATACATATTAATATATAAATTTACAAAAGTTTTAATATATTTCTTGATAAATATATTGAACTTTTATTAATTAATATGTTAATACATTAAAATAAATAAATTAATATATTAAAATATTAATATATAATGTAACATATTAATAAACAAATACTTTAATAATATATTTTAATACATTAATAATATATAAACAAATTAATCCAATATTACATAAATATAAAAAAACACTAATACATTAATAATATATAAACAAATTAATCCAATATTACATAAATATAAAAAAACACTAATATATTTGTTAATAAATATATTAAACTTTTATTAATTAATGTATTAATACATTAAAAAAAATTAATATATTAAAGTATTAATATCTAATGTAATGAAATAATGTAACATATTAATAAACATTTACCTTAATAATAAATTGTATTAATATATTGATAGATTATATGCTTCCTCTGCAGGCAGGTAATACTAAAAGGCAAGAGCCAGAGGAAGCCAATGGTTAGGGCGTAGCGGGCAGCCTGGGGAGGAGGTAGGCGACTGGCAGGCGGGCAGCAGGCAAGCGGCTAGGTAAGAGACAGGGCAAGGGAAGAACATCCCCATCCCAACGGTTGGGGCGTAGCGGGCAGGGGAAGAAAAAAGGGGGGGTTGGGGGGAGGGGTGGGGGGTGCTGTTTCTAAGGCGTAGGCTACTGGGGGCAGCTGAGTATGAGGCGTAGGCTAATGGGGATGAGTCGGAGGCGTAAACAAATGGGGGCAGATTCATAAGCGTATTGATAGATTATATATAGATAGATTTGCAAAACAAAATAAAAACAAATAAATAATACAACTTATTAATTAATTAAAATATTAATAATAATGAAAAATATATTAATAATATATAAATATATAAAATTAATAATATATTAATTAATTAATAATTAATAAATATTTTAATAATATATTATATTAATTAATTTATACATTAAAATAAAATATTGTAACACTAAAGAAAAAATAAAGAAATAATATAATTTATTAATAAAGTAAAATATTTTTCATATATTAATAATATATTAATAATGAAAAAAATATTAATAAAATATTAATTAATTAATACATTAATGTAATATATAAATTAAATATTAATATATTAATGTATTAGTATAACATGTTAACTAATAAATATTTTATTAATATATTGTATTAATTAATTTATACATTAGTAATGTATTAATAATGCAAAAATATAAGTCCCGGGGGACAGCTCAATTGGCAAGTGTCGTGATATGGCGTATTATGTTCGATGAGGTTCCAAGTTCAAATCCCCCGACTTACCCATGCCTGCAAAAATGCAAAAATATATTAACAATATATAAATACATAAATGTAATAATATATTAAWTAATTAATAGCTTAATATAATGTATAAATTAAATATCAATATATTAATGGAACATGTTAATTAATAAATATTTTAATATTATATTGTATTAATTAATTTATACATTAAGAAAGTAAAAAAGAAGAAATAATATAGTTTATTAATTAATTAATAAACTAAAACATTTTTCATAAATTAGTAATATATTGATAAAGTAATCATAAAAATAAAGAAATAATATACTTTATTAATTAATTAGTTAATAAAGTAAAACATTTTTCATAAATTAATAATGTATTAATAAAGTAATAATAAAAAAATATATTCCCCGGATGGGGTGACACGCGACCAACCAGAGAACACGTGGATGCCCGTCGGGACGCCTATTCATGGCATCGACCGACGAACTCCCACTGAGCACTAAATGCCCATGGTTTACACACAGCAACCACCGATGATGCGCCCTCTCGCGCGAGGGGAGCGTACCTCGACCCAGTGCACTCACAGCTCTCCATTAATGGACGAGACGGGCATTCAATTTGGCAGCATTCACGGGAGAATGAATAGTGGTAAGGGAATTCGACCTTCCGCAGTGTTCATTTGGCTTATCCTCAATTCTTCGCCCCCGCCAGAGCCCGGTTGTAACGCTGCCGAGCAGACAAAGGTCCAAGCTATGCCGCGGCTCCGAGGAAAATCACGGCGAGGTGCTGCATGGTATCGAGCAGAGTCCAGGAGGAAATGCATCAAACACTTCGAACGGGCTCTCCAATTGGCCACCACCAGGCGTAAGCAAAATCTTCACTCGCCACCCACGGCTATCATTGAGGAACTCAGTTGGGAGGAGGCACAGCAATACCTCGCCTCCCTCGCCAACCAGATGGAACCCGAGATTCAGCATGGGACTGCCAGGTGGGACCTCAATGAACCCACGGATGAGGACCTCTACCCGCCATGCCTGGTGGAAGAGGAAATCCCCCCCGAGGACAGCGGAGGAAAAGAGAAGTTTGAACGGCCGACATCCGAAGCAGCGGAGGATTCCAGCCAACACAAGACACACGCCAGTGGAGAACCGGACCACCATTCTGCAGAAGATCCCAGGTACCTATCTCTTATATTTGAGCTCCGGCACCTCATGGACGACCACGCATTCCGCTTAGCCAGAATGGACCAACGTCTCGACATGCTTTTCGCAGCTTACTCCCGGAGCACCCCAAAGAGACAATGCCCAACGTGTGCTCAAGCATACTCGCTCCCGGCAGGCTGGCGACAGAGGAATTATGGAACTACTGGTTAGAATTACTCTTGCTGCCTAAGTTAAGTTTGATTAGTTTTGCCACTGTAGTTTTCTTATGGTTCATGTCTCAAACCTTTATAACTTTACAGTCCTGGTTTCCCTCGGGCAGGGCACTTATCTGTATAACTTGTCACAAGGCCAGATTGTCCAACTGCCCTGGTTTCCTGCTCAGGCAGGACAGTTGGCAGTCAAGATGACTTTTGTATCTTCTTTTTTGGTAATATAACAGGATCTACTCTTTTTACTTAAAAATAAAAAAATAAAAAAAAAATATATTAATAATAATACAAAACTACATTAATAATATATAAATACATTAATGTAATATTCCATAAATATACCAAAGTAATAATAAAAAATTACATTAATAATAATAATGAAAAATACACTAATAATATATAAATATTACATTAATAATATATAAAACAAAACTAATACATAAATACAGAAAATTAATACATAAACACATTAATACATAAATACAGAAAATTAATACATAAATACATTAATACATAAATACAGAAAATTAAAAAAAAATGTATTAATACTTTATTAAAAAAAAATAATAATAATACAAAACTACATTAATAATATATAAATACATTAATGTAATATTCCATAAATATAACAAAGTAATAATAAAAAATTACATTAATAATAATGAAAAATACACTAAATACAGAAAATTAATACATAAATACATAAATACAGAAAATTAATACATAAATACATTAATACATAAATATAGAAAATTAAAAAAATGTATTAATATACTTTATTAAAAATAATAATAATAATAATACAAAACTACATTAATAATATATAAATACATTAATGTAATATTTCATAAATATATCAAAGTAATAATAAAAAATTACATTAATAATGCAAAAATACACTAATACTATATAAATATATTAATGTAATATTATATAAATATACAAAGGTACTAATGTATTCATTAATAAATGTATGAATGATTTAGTAATTAATGTATTAATACATAAATACAGAAAATTAAAAAAAAATGTATTAATATACTTTAT